>PPHD01007692.1:0-22729 GCA_002909625.1 Bambusicola thoracicus
GACACAGGTACAATCTTTATTTCACTTCTACTTTCTAACAGCATAATCTTTCTAATCCAATACCTTTTCGCCATACATACCACAGTAGTGATACAGAGGGACAACAACATTTGACAGAGCTTAGATATGAGACAAAAAGGACAGGAGCTGAAGATGGCCTTCCAAGACCCACAAGCAAATATAATGAAAGCAGATCTCAAGTATGCAAAAATACACTGCAGCTTTGAAATATGGCAACCCCTGGTATGCCAATGTTTTTTACACTAAACCTGTGTCCTAAATCAAATACTCAGCCTTTGGAAAGATTGTAGAGAGACAGCTTGAGCCCAAAGGATCTGCTGCATTAAATGAATTTTTGGTAGCTTCTGCAATTCTGCATTTCTATAGTGCATTGGAATTTTCTTTTTAGACTATCCGATAATTCCAGTCAACATGAAAATGGAGATGGTCCTACTGACACAACAGAGACCATTTTTTTCAAATAAGGTCTTCCTTTTTTTCTTATTTCTCCTTTTCTTGATTGAAATTGGAGACAAATGGAGGATCAGACTCAAATTCATTTGTTTTCCTTCTTCTCTTAATGAAATAGATTGCAAACATTTGAAAATGGTATTTACTATACAGCATGATGTCAAGAAGAATAAAATTTCATGGGAGGAATACTCTGAGGGAAGCAAAGGCATTTTAAGCATTAGGTAGTTGGCTTTCATATTTCTAACAATTTAAGAAACAAAAATATCACGACATATCCACATGATGACAAATATCTGTAAACAGAAAATATGTGGCTTAAATCCCTCCAGAGATTCCTTGAGGAATTACAGATATCCCTTCTGTTTACTGAACAGCTTGCCTATTAAAATACTAGAAAGCCAATGCCTTCAAGCCAAAACTTAGATTCTCTCCTCACTTGCACTTTCCACATCTATTTGCATACCCAAAAGAGGATTTAGAAATGCTTTACAATATCTTTTTTTTGAGAGCTGATGCCTTTATTTAACTTAATCCTCAGATCTAGTGGGTGGCAACCCCATCCCTGGCAGGGGGTTAGAACTGAATGAACTTTATAAGGTCCCTTCCAACCCAAGCCATTCTATGATATTCTGAATACACAGAATCATCTAAAAAATAATAATAAAAAAAACCCTCCTGTTTCACGAAGGCTAAGAATTACTGTTCCTCCATCTACCAGTGTGTCTTTCCCTTTCATCTCACTAACCAAACATTTCAAAGTGAAGCTTCAGTTTAACATTTTAGATGAGGAATGGAATATAATTTTAAAAGGTGGAGTATCTTATCTTCAAGGACATTGATTATTTGGATGGTATTATCTGTTTTGTAATGCCTTGCCAAAGTATATGCTGGGAACATACGCTAGGGAAAATTATTTACAGCCAATGCTCTTGTACTCCAACGCAAAATCACTGTAAACTGTGCCTCAAAGCATCTAGGCTCTCAGAAGTGTGAAGAAGTAGATCTGAGATTCTTCTGAAGTCAGTGAATAGAGGGTTTTTACTGAATACACCATTGATCGATGCCATGACAGTCTCACTCCATTCATTGCACTAGCTTCAATTAATGAGATGGTGTCTTTAGAATTTCCATTGCTCTGCTGCAGAACTGTGGATGTAGAACTAAACCGTAGCCTGTAGGAATTGGTTACGTCATACTTCTGTTGCTATGAAAACATATGAAGGAAGCACAGCCCTTATAAACATGACTGATTTTCCTACCTTTAGCAACAAATGCAGACTTAGAGTTGTTCAGCCTCGCCAATTGAGGGAATCTTTACATAAATTCAATTATCTCCCATTGTGGGCTATGCCAATATCATCATCCATTACCATATTTATGGAATAATCCAGATGTTAATGTAGGTAGCGTAACTTGTTCTAGGGAAAAAAAAATAGTGAGAGCACAGCTTTGTGCATCACTGATGCTTGTATGTCCAAACTGCAGAGGGAGAATGGCTTAACAACCTTTGGTGAAGAAACAGAACATGAGAACACGCATGCTAGCATCAGGAATTGGGGGACTCTTCGTCAGTGCAATTTTTCTTTGAATATCTGCCACAATTGCTTGCAACTATTGAAGAGTTAGTGTTAGTAAAGCCATTCAGTCAACCCAAAAATGTTTGGAAAAGGACACAGCTGCACATACCTGTTGAGATGCTGATTTCTAACAGAGAGTGTAAGAAGAAGCTGGAGAATGCTCTGGTAGATTTTATCCTCGCCAGAATCAGAAAGCAATTGAGAATGGGATACAGTTTGTGTAAAGATAACATTCCCATTCCCTAGGAAAGGAGGAGGTTGAAAAAGGTAATAAAAATGGATATCAGGAAGACAAACTTCAAAAAGCACAGAGAATTCATAGGTAAAATCTCTCTGGTCACAAATACAAAGAGAAGAAAATGCTCTTAGAAGAGCTTTTAAGGACTCTTAGAAACCTTGTGAGGCTACAGATGTGTTTGCAGGTGATAGCTTTACCAAGGCAGAGGAAGGTCAGAATCCACAGTGAGAATTGAGTTTAGCTAACTCATGGTCTTTCTGATTATATCAAATGCAGAAAATAAGTACACACCCATGGAAACTAGGTCAGAGTGATTAGGGTGTATATAAAATATAGCAATTGCATAAACAGCTGGGGAAAAACTCAGAAATGTCCAGGCCAAAGAGATTTGAGTAGATAGGAGACTTCAAAGGCAACAATGGGTACCAAGTAACAAGATGACAAAGAAAAATGATAATCTGTTGCTTGATTGAAAAGAAAATCTATTGACAGATGGCATCAGCAAGGACCAAATGCCTTCCTGTATTTGTCACCACACTAAGCCAGAAATCAATTGGTTAATGAACCAAACAAGAGTGACAAAAGGGTTAGGCCTGTGATTAGGCTAGCATTAGATGAGTTGAAAAGTATTTAAATCAAGAAGGTAGTATGTTTTCTTTAAATCAGCCAGGCCTCATGTATATTATGCTAATAGAACATAAGTAGTGACATTAGCATTCTTTGAGCACACTTGGAGGGTGGAATACTTACTGTGAAAAGGGAAACGATGGCACCTAGCTTTAAAAGGTGATAAAAACAAGACTAAGCATAGCTAGTAGTTTTCAGTTCCCACAGAACACAAAGATCTTCAAGAATCTATAAAACAGGGACACGTAACTAAAACTAAAAAAGCTAAAGCTAAACTACAATAAGTACTGTCACAGACTTACAGTTCTGCAGGACTGTCCTAGGTCTAGCACTATCAAGTACTGAAGGAAGGAGGAATCTGAATCTGCAAATATTAAAAATAAAAGGGTTAAAAAAAAGTCTGAAGATTTAGAACAGGGTTAGATTTCAAAGTAATTGACAATCAGAAGAAATTATTTCTAAAGTAGCATAAGATTCAGCAGGGTCAAGTTAAAAACAGTTTACATCTATGCAGGAAGAATTAAGTGTATGAGTAAGGGATGGAAAAATAATGAATGAGAGCAGATCTGCAAAAAAAAAAAAAGACTTCGAGTTTCAGTGAATCATGAGCAGAAGAGCAAGAGTCAATAACGTCCAGTGCTGCTGCCAAAAATTATATATCCTACCAGGTCATAACTATGGGAGTATAGCCCATAAAAACAATAAGCTATCCATCTGGGCTGCCCATGCTTGTTAGTTACGAGCAGGAGTAATGACGTGCATATCTAACTCTGCTTTTCAGGACAAATAATGAAGAAAGTACAGAGCAGAGAAATCAGAATGATCAGAGATCTAGAAAGGAGAAAACTGAACAAGCAAATGTTGCTCAGACTGGAGAGAAGACTGAAAAAGACAACCTGAACTCAAGAAAATCCCAAACTGGGAAGAGGGCTGTCTACAGGGAATGCAAGCATGAATGGGCTTAACTGTAATAGAAAAGATTCAGATTGGACATCATGGTTAAAAATAAATCTAACACTGAGGACATAGAAGTACAGAGTAAGCCATAGCAGGAATGTGGAAGATCCAGCTTAAGAGGCATTTAAAAATAGGTTGCACTACTGCTTGTCAAGGAACGATGCTCATAGAGGCAATGCCATCTTTTGGCACAGGAATAGAATGTATGGCCTCTCGGAGTCTCTCCCCCCAATCTTGTTTCATGATCCTGTGCTTCAAAAGATGATTTGGGTAATCAAGTTAATTAACACAACTTTATACATCTTAATTCTAGCCTCAGATTTGCATTGCTTTATTTCTAGATAAACAGCTCCAGTAGATTTGTTTTGCAGTCGTAACATGAAGAACGGTCTTTAATGAAAGCTGATACTGTAGCACTAGTCTATGCCAAGTCTACAGTCAAATGGCAAAATTATAGACTCCAACGTGGAGGCATAAGGAGCCAAAGGGTATGAGCAGCTACTGGCAGCTCCAGCAAAGTGCTGTTGGTGGGACTCATTCTATCTCAGCTATTTGAAAGCCAAACAAATTGCTACTCACATGTTTCTGAGTGCATGACCTGTCATCTTATGGTCTCATCCTGCTATGAACAGCATGTGTTAAAAGTGGAAAAAAAAGTTGTCTTAAAACTCCAGCAGAAAATTGTCTTAATTTTATTTTGTACCTAAACAGCACAGTCGCATTCACAGCATCACAGCTTTGTTTTTCATCTTTACTGACTCAAATCCACTTAGTCTTTAACAACAGTTCTTTAACAACAGTTAACATGGCGTGCATGTTGTATTCACCACTAGATGGGAGTGGAACCTAATCTTCTGGCTGATCTTTAATAGCATTGGTAATGTTAGAAGTATAGTTTCTCAGCTGAATACTAAAGAATCATTCTGCCAATAGAGAATTGCTTCACCATGTCTAGAACAAGCTATGGGAGCAACACTTAACTTTTATTTAACTATTTCATAAAGTAATTATAACTCAAAAGAAGGCACTTTGCCTCCTAATCAGAACACAGTGTTTTAAACTGCTTTTTAGCCAACAATAAGAATTAGAATTGGAAGATCTACTTCTTTTTCTGTAAGGTACGTACCCAGCTGGTGTATTTTCAAGAAAGTGCCTCGACACACCTAATATCGCTCAGCCTTATTGCCTGTTGTTAACATTTGTTTCTTCTGCCAGTGGTGAGAACACTGTGATTCAGACACATTTCACAACAGTTTATATACACATGTGCTTCTTTTTATCATACAGGGTCCTCTTGTGTTTTCTTACAACTTTTAAAATCAGTTTTGAAAGCCTCCAGACTGGAGTTCTTATGCAATAAAATACCTTTTCCTAACACTCCTTTTTCCTTATGACTCTACCTGACTTGAAACTGATACCCTTGCAGTATCTTAGTCTCTCGTTAGTAGTTAGCAGTAGTTATCACATTAAACTATATATGGATTATCAAAGAAAGGATTGCAATCGTGAGTTACAGCCCATTCTTCCTTCTTTAGAAAGGAAAATATTAAGAAAATAAAAAGTAATTGTTATGGTTTCACTTTGTTTTTACTACTTCTGGAAAAATATAAAGTTAAAGCATATGTTAAAAGAAATACATTGGAGGTTTCTGGCATGATGAGTAGTGTAAGGAAGGTGAAGACTGTAGGATTTCACACTGCCTTTATCAGTGCTAGAGTTACGGGGCATTCCAGTGAAGTTAGTAAGGAGCTGATTTAAACAAGCTAGAGGAAGCATCTTCTCACTTAATGTGTGAACTGTTGAACATAGCGTTAGGGGCTGCAATGAAGCTAACATCTAATGAATTCTAAAACTGATAAGATGCATGACTAGTAAAGCAGATTCCTGAAGAATGTATCTGTTAGGTTTTGTCTTGGGATGCTCAAAAGTGTTAAAAGCAATGGCCAAGATGCAACAACTGTACTGGAACTAGTACAAGGTGGAGGAGTGTAGTTCTATTTTTCTGCTTTTCCCCCTTATTTTTAGGAGTATCTCTCTTCTTGTTCCTTTCTGAACCTCAAAATCCAGCCGTGCTTTGGGGACAGCTCCCCAGTGGCACAAAAGAGGCATGGTGCCAGAGGTAAAAACGTCAGTGCTTTCCTCTGGGGCTAACCACGTCCAGGGCAGCACAGGTTTGTGTCTCATTATTTGTTGGCTACAGGCTCATCTGGAAGCAAATGCTAAAGCGTATCTGCTTTCACACGTATTCAGGGAATCTTACTGTCATTGTTTAGGGTGTAGCCCTTCTCTCTCAGGGTCATCCTATTCAGCCAGTTTTACCATGAGCAAAGAGGCTCTGCAAGCAAGATAGACAAGGCTTAGAAGGGAACACACAAAGCAGCCATTTCTCAGTGAATGCACACAAAAGATAGCTGGAATTTAATGAGTTACCAAGCTGTAGGACACTCACCGCTCTGATAAGACCCCTAAGGAGCTTTTGCTGGCCTGGAAGGCATCAGACAGGCTGGGAAGACTCAGTCCCTCTGCTCTGCACTACTGAGCTACTCCTCATTTCTGCTTTTCCTGTAGGATTTCATACCTAGGTAAAACAACACAGTGCTTAAACCATGTGCCTTCTCCAGGCAGTTCTAACATAAATTTAGCCACCCTGGGCCACTAGCAGTATTTCTGCAGTCAAAAATAGTAGGGATGACGCACAGCCTGCTCTCCTCACCTCCCTGACTGCATATCCATGACAGCAGGCCTGCGACAAGTGTATACACAGCTGTCCTGCCAGCCCAATGTCAAAAGGGGATTCTCCTTCCTCATGTTTTGCCATACAAATTTTGGTTCATGCCATGCCATGCAAATGCATGGCAATGCCATACAAAGTTTGGTAATACAGAACTTTCTGAGGTGCAAAATCAGTTCCATTTTCAGTCAGGGGTCCCTAGCAAGATGTCACTAAAACTTTGGTTACATGAGAAAATGGTTTACACAGAGATCAGGATGAAGCCTAAGAAAAAGCTGCTCAAGTACCTCCTATGAGCTCTGGGAACATACGGACCCCTGCACGACATTTAGATTGTTAAAAAATTTGGCCTAAAGTACTGTTAATGAAATCAGAAGAGTTTCAAATTATGATACATTGATATGTTGGATACATTGGCTACAGTGACACATTGGATCTTCCTTCCTACCACTCCTCACCTCAGCACCAGCCTACCCACACACATACCACATATGTCCCCCAGCCAGGCAGGAGGCCTCCATCCTTCTGAGTCATGCAGGAGTCAGAGGGCTGGAGCACCTCTCCTATAGAGACAGGCTGAGGGAGCTGGCCTTGTTCTGCCTGGAGAAGAGCAGGCTCCAGGGAGACTTCACCTCACCGTGGCCTTCCAGTACCTGAAGGGAGCTTATAAGCAGGTGGGAGACTGACTTTTTAAGCAGTCTGATTGTGATGGGACAAGGGGGAATGGTTTTAAACTAAAAGAGATGTTAGGAGGAAATTCTTAGTCTAGATGTTAGGAGGAAATTCTTAACTCAGAGGGTGGTGAGGCGCTGGTACAGCTGCCCAGAGAAGCTGTGGTGCCCCATGCCTGGAGGCACTCAAGGCCAGGTTGGGCAGCTGAGTAGAAGACAGCCCTGTCCATGGTACAGGGTTGGGGCTGGGTGGGCTGTGAGGTCCCTTCCAACCCAAACCCATCTGTGGTTCTATGATTTCCAGTCTCTTCTCCTCCCCACCCTCTTCCTTTTTTCCAAGGAAGGATTCAGTGTCCGCTTTCCTGCTATACATTTTAGCCTAATTTTAGGTGTGCTACTGCTTGCAGCTGTGAGCTAATGGGAAAAAGGACACTTCCATAATTAGCAACTTTTAAGAGCAGAAGCGACTGCTTCTGGGACATTACAACTTCTGTGCAGCAGAGTTCAAATTTGTAATCAGGGTGATTGACAGAGGCCCAGGCATGCCGGGGGACAGAGGAGGACAGTTAGTAGGACAGAGAATGCAGTGCATGCTGGCAGTGTCCCAGAGGAAGCTCCTTCGCCGGGATGTGTTTCATTAGAGGAGGTAGTGTTACTTTGGTGTGGGTAGCCAGGTGATATCAGCATATAACCAGTATACAGTCCTGCACTAAAACAAGGCAGTTTTTACCACAAGAGCTTTAAATGCTCATGTTAGCTCATAAGAAAAATATATTTTTCTCGTTCACACCAAGAGGCTTGAATCAACCCAACTAAAACTAGTTCTCCTTTGACCTATGTTGGAAATTGATCACAGAATCATAGAATTGTAGGGGTTGGAAGGGATGTCAACGATCACCAAGTCCAACCCCCCTGCTGAAGCAGTCTCCCTACAATAGGTTGCACAGGTAGGCATCCAGAAGGGTCTTGAATATCTTCAGAGAAGGAGACTCCACAGCTTCTCTGGGCAACCTGTTCCAGTGTTCCACCAGCCTCACTGTAAAGAAGTTCTTCCACACATTTTTGTGGAACTCCTTGTGTCCCAGTTTTTGGCCATTGCTCCTTGCCCTATCACTACACACCACTGGAAAGAGTCTGGCCTCATCCAACTGCCATACCACCAACATCTGCCTCTGACACTGTGGGCAAACATAATAAAATAGGAGGCATTACTTTCAGAGCAGCCCTTGTATATCCTAAACAGTTAATGCTATCATATCCAACAGCTTTGCTTTCAGTAATAGTAGTTCACCCTTCTAAATGACTCACATGTAACGCAAAGCAGTTAAAAGCATGCTGTGGGCATTTCATCAACTCTGACAAGTCAGCTCACACCCCCTTTATTTTGGCTGGGTCGGTCTAATCAGAGCAAAGGGCAGGACCAGGGGCTGTCATCTCCATAGGGATGACAGCTGTCTCTCATTTGACCTATCCTCCTTTTTTAACAGCTACAAGTAACCTGAACTGCACTTCATCTCACAGACCCTGGCTCTCAGTTATTTCAAACGGAAAGAAAGCAGAGAAGGAAAAAACTCTTAGTGAACAGCTAGAATACTCTATTTATGGATATGACTTTCATGCAGTGAGACTTCATTCATTTTTAATACTATTTGCATTTTTTAACCTTTGCTGCGTTTGGTGAGTAATTCCATTTTTGCACTCAGAATAAATGCCCCCTGGTAATGATTCAACTACCGCTAAAGGAAGAATGTGAAAGATTTTTAATATCATAATGTCAGCCGACAAAATGCTGATACACATTTGCTTGGAAATTATGGGGTTAGGTGCACGATAATTCTCAAGAAGAATAAGCAAAAATTCCAATTAAGAGGAAAACTGCAAAATATATCCAATCAAATGATCCAAATGACAGGGAAACAGATTCATATATTTCATCTAAGATAGTGACTGCTATAGCTAAAGCGATGGAATAATTCTTCTCTTGACATTTTGAAATAGCTCTGGAGAGAAAAGCTTCCAGGACTTACTAGCTTAAAAGTTCAGAACTGAGGCGCTTCTGGTGACTTGTGGTTTTGAGAATTTCCATTATGACAATAAACAGAGATACAATATAAAGAAAAATATAGACGATTTTTTTTTTTTTACCCATAGATAAGTGTACACAAGAACCAAGCTAGAATAAACAGAGCAAGAGGATTTGTATGAACTCTGTGGGCTTACACATTTCATTTTTATGTTTTACAAGTACAACAGAACACAGTGAAAGAAACTTTCCTTGTCATCGAATGGAATGATATAAAACTCAGGGGAACCAGTTGACCTGAAAGCACGTTGGAAGGACTTGCTAGCTCCCACATGAGTTTGTATTACCTTTTACACATTGGTGTGGGTGACTCTTCCATAGACAATACAACTTGCAATTTTCTGTATGTGCCAGAAAGATTTTCTTTACAGTTGCCAACCAGAAGGCAGCCATGAGTTACTACTATTCTTCTGAACAGAACAGAGAAACTCTCATGAAGCAGAGCCACGAAAGAGTGAATATTGCAGAAGGAGATGGGTGAAGGCAGACAGAAAAGGGAGGAACCTGATCTCAGATCAGCCAGTGCAACAGTAATGCATTGGCAGAATGAGATGGCTTTCGCACAGCTGATGTGTACAAAAGATGCACAGCTTTCTGTCAGAAACAAATGTGTGCCTGGCCCATTCATTCTTCTGTGGGATTTGGCTGCGCTGAGTAAATGGCAGAGGTAATATGGCCTACCCTGAAGGAGCCTCACCCACTGGCAGTGAGCTTGTTTATGCTGGTTGTTGTTGCTGGCACCTCACGCCATGTCCTGGGCACTGCTCCTGCTACCTCGCAGGATTTAGTAAAGCTTTTGGAGGTGGTGGTGTTTTTTTCACCACTTCTGTAAACTCTAAAAGGTGAGAAAACATTTTTTTCTACATTTTCATGGCTTGGATATCAGAGAAGGAAGTATATTTATGACTCCTCTCATCCCACATAGATACATATAAATGATAATGACACAGATGATTTATCAGTGACCACTCTTCCTCTTATCCTTTGCCCAGCAATGTAGTACACATGAAACCCATTGGCTTTCATGATGCTGTTTCCTCCAGATCTGCTTCACAGAAAGAGGAAGGCAGAGGAGAATTTTGCAAAAGGTCCTTAGCATGCAACCATAATTACTGCACCTTGGCCCACAGAGAAACCAGCAAAGCCTGCTTAGCAAGACATCCCTCTTCCTTTCTAGAAGTGGCACCAAAAACTGATGTCATGCATACCATGTTCTTAGCATTTAATGTGATTACCTCAGCAGAGCCAACTTGACCAGGTTAATTCTCCAGCTGATGTCCAAACAGGCTCCTCTGCAGCATTTCCTCAAGACAAGCACCAAGTGATGGACACTGCGGGCTGTATCTGAAGTCTACACGATGATTTCTGCAATGATGAACCTCTCTGGAGGTTTTCCATAATTCTGAGCACGAAGACAAGGGAATATGGCTGCAGATGGCAACTGCTCCAGCTGCCCAGCCAGAGGAGGAGCTGCCAGATTGCTCACACTCTGTGTTTCCCAGTCCACTGTCCAAGGCAGGGAGCTGGCAAGAGCCAGCAGGTATGGAGGAGGGCTGTCCTCCTTCTCTCAGCTCCTTCCAAATGGTGCGTCTGACTGGGAATTCAGTCATCATAGTCTTCATCAACAGAAGGAGAAGGTGAGGTACTCCTGGGATAATTCCAGAGCCAGATGAACTGAATTGCCCTTGGGTGGCAGCTACTTCTCTACTCTGAATAAACAGGGAGCCTATGGTAACTAAACATCAAGCAGAAGCCTGGTGGGGAGGGCTTCTGCAGAAGTACAAAAAGGGATCAAAAAGGAGAGGAAATGAGAGAGACACTGCAAGCAGCCAGTATTTCTACCATTACAGCTGCCTGCACTTGTTTTTACTTTGATTTTTCAGGCAGCATTTTGAGAATTAAAACAGCTAATTTCCTTTTTGTTAAGAACCAGCCACCTCCAGTTCATTGATAGTAAATTTTGCCTTAGCATAGATACATAGGATTAATGACACTCTTTATTTAATCGCTAGCTGTCTTTCATTTAATTGCAAAGAAATAAGAAGTGGTAGCCATACTCAAAAGCATGTTCCCTTGGAAATCCAGCTAATGTCAAAAGCAGTCATAGAAGCATAGAATCACAAAGTCATTTGAGTTGGAAGGAACCCTTAAAGGTCTCCTGGTTCAACTCCCCTGCAATGAACAGGGACGCCTACAGTTAAATCAGGTTGCTCAGAGCCCCATCCACTCTGACCTTGAATGTATCCAAGGATGGGGCAAGTCCTTGAGGTAAAGGCTCTTTTACATCTGAGAATCTTTAAAAGGGAATAATTGTAATTGAATTTGTTCATAATCTAGAAGCCTAATTAAGCAACCACATAATCTGGTTTAGTCTTATATTTTGTGCAGCATTTCTGTAAAAAAAATTCTTTTTCTGATCCTTCTGCAAGCCTATTTGTGCCATTTCTTTCCTCTGGGAGTGCCCAGTTAGGTAAAGAAGCACACATTGTCTGAGAATGCTGAGAATCCCCCGAGCTCAGCACTCCTGGACAACCTTCATTCAGTTGCTACATTCCCAGTGTTCCATAGACAAACTTTTACAGTTATAGCACATCCAGGATCTGAAACTTGGATTGCACCAGACACAGAGTGACTGAAACACGTCCATGACTTACCTTGGCCATGAAGCGTGACTGATCTGATCTGGCTGCGCTCCATGTTCTTCCTGTGTCTCTTGCAAGGCCTCTCCTGCCTCTTGTTTCTCTTAGAAGAAAAGGTGTCTGCCCGAATCATAAAGACTCTCAGGCTCCAGCTCTCCAGCCACGTGTAGCATCTCCCACAGATAACACAGACCCTCTGCTGGTGAAGGTGCTGGGCACTTCCAGGCTCATGGAGAACTGCCCTGTAGGAGTTCCAAAAGCCCATTGTGAAGGAGGGCCGTTGTCATGAGCCCAGATAGACACTACAAAGAAGTACTGGAAGACTGCTGGTAATCACAGGTGCTTCCAGGAATGGAAGAAGGAGCCTGCTGTATGGGATCTGAGCGGCTTTGACATGGAGATACATGTCATGTGGCATAAGACATCTAGAAGCAGAGATCAACCAAGGCAACCACAGTGCCAGAGCTACTGCTGGTTATGAGGTGTGTATCTGAGAAGCAGTGCTGATACGTCAGAGCCTCATCATCTGCATCCAGACAGGTAGGGACTCTGGAAGCTGTGCACGTTTCTCAAAGTGGGCTAATGCTCCAGGTCAATCAGTGCCAAGCATTTTCATGCCTAAAGCATCAAGATGTATGCTTTTAGTCAAAGCATCCACACCTCGCCTGTCATATCCTCAAAGTTCCTTCCTGCTGCCATAGAAATCAGATTGTGTTTTCCTGGGAAATCAAACTATTTTCTGCCACAAAAATCTTGGCAGTCTTAGATCTAGCAGCAAAACAATGTGCTCCTGCTGAATCTTCACACTATTCTAGACCTATGTCATGGGAAATCAAAAGAACTCTGTAGTTGGAAGGAACTTTCATTTTTCTACTTTTAGTTGCTAGAGAAAGGCTTCTGCCTGAATGCCTCCAGTTTAGTATCTTACTTTGTCATCACACTTTGATGGATATTCCTGATGGTTCGGTTTTTTTTTGTGGCAGATGCTTGGTATAAGAGGCGGCTATGCTCTGCATAAGGGGGCATGCCTTACCATAAAAGAGCAAGGCACGCTGGGGAGAACAGAAGAGGGAGGATCTTTGGACTCTCAGGGGGAATCCTAATACAATCACAAGTTGCCACCTCCACCACTAAATTTTCCCAAGGGTGCATCATTTCTATTTTCCTTTTGGAACTTTGTTGTTATTTGAATAGTCTGATTTTATAAAACATGGTGGGCATGGTGGTGATGGGTTGACGGTAGGACTGGATGATCTTAGAGGTCTTTTCCAACCTTAATGATTCTATGCTCACAAGAAAATTATGTTTGCTGAAGACTGTGGTTCCAACGAGTCCCAGTACAGAAAAAAAAGTCATGAATTCTGCCTCCTTTTACCAAACAACCCCGTTTTCAAGTCACTATTTCTGCCCCCTTTTACTAAACAACACCCTTTTCAAGTCATGCATGGGTTGCCTAGAAAGACTTCTGTAATTATAGCACATCCAAGACCTGAAACTTGGATTGTACCAGAAAAAAAGAGTAACAGAAGCAAGCTCAGCTTCTGAATAACAAGCACAGAAACCACAGGGGTAAAACATCACACAGCCACTTTTACTATATATTACATCATACGCCTAAGGGGAAAATTCTAGGGCAGTTTCCTGATGATTCAGTGTGTCATTAGCTGCCCTTGAGAATTTTTGAGAACAACGGAATATGTCTGTCCCTACATTTTTGAAGTATCTGTATCAGGAAGCAGGAAAAAAAAAAAAGTAGACTCAGGAAATGTTGAAAGAAAAAATAGGAAGAACCTTGCATTTGACTCTTCTGCAAACTGGTCACAGTTTCCCACAGATAACCTTTATTCCATTTTCTTTCACTGATCACAAACAAAAAACAGATGTTGATTCAATTTTTTCCTACCATTTTATTTGACCCACTGTTGCTGTCCCCACTGCTGTGATGCATCATCCACAACCTCACTGTACTCACATCTACTGGTTGGCCTTCAAAAACACTCAGCAAGCATCTATGAATATCAGTGGGTGCCATGTCTTCTGCCCAGAGAAATTCAGTGACACACCTTTCCTTCACATGCACTTCCATGTCAGACTCCATTCTGTCAGACCGCCCCTCTGCTGCCATCTGTCACACAGCAACAACAGAATATTGGTGGGAAGGTTCAACCTCTACTGCCCTACCAACATTCGCCTCTGACATCATGAAACAACATAATAAAAATAGGAGGCATTACTTTCGGAGCAGACCTCATATTACCTGCCATGTAGCTCACTTGAAACAGATCTGTCTATTGATAGAAACCATCTATCAATAGGACCTGCCATTCTTGCAGTTGTTTTATCCGCTCTTCCAAGAGTCATTCTTTTTCATTGACTGTTTCATTAAACATCTGTCTTTCATCCTCACAGTAAATTACTGTTGACATCCTTTAAAACGACAATACTGTGCAAAACTTGCTTATATTTTACATTACGTTTTCCAATCTCCTGAAAGAGAAAGCAAGAAAAAGGTAATATGTTTCACCAATTCATTCTAAGAACAATCCAACATAGGCTCCCAGAAACATAGCAGTAATAAATAAATATGTTAACAAACAAACTGTATTTGTTACATTTATTTACATATGATATTAAAATAAATATTAGAACCAATGGCTCCAATAACAAGATAAAACCATTTGAAACATGTTCCTATTGCTCCAGAAATTAAGCTTGATTTTTTTTCAGCCACACCGTTAAGAAGCAACAGCTATACAAACTAAAACATTGGTACCCTATGGTTCTGGGCTAATTAATGTGTAAGGAACAACAAAGAGATATTTGAAATGCTTTTCTCAAGAAAGACTCATGAATGTTTAAAAGTTGTTAAAAAGGATAGGGGGCAGAAACAGCACATCAGCATGGGGAGAAGAGACAGTGTACATTTCTCCCCAAATAGCAGGCATGATCCAGCATTATTTTGCTCACACTTCAATATCACCTTTTCAGTGTGAGTGAAATGACAAATATTGTGCCCTATCTTTGGCATAAAATAGAAGATTACAGACTCCAAACAAATAAACTCAACAGAAGAGCAAAGAATACAGATACATATACTATAGATAGCATACGTGAGCTTTATTTGATTAAAAAGAGGTAGAAAGACACAATATTGGAAAGCTAAAAGCGACAAGAAAAATAAAGTACTTCTAGCCTTCTAAGATAAGTTTAGTATTCAGGGCAATTAGAACTAAATTAAATCTGAACTAGATTAGACTGAAATTCTTTGGAACTCAGTATGTCTTGCAGACTGTTCTCCATCCCTGTTTAAAAAAAAAAAAAAAAAAAAAAAAAGAAAAAAGAAAAGAAAATCTTTTAATTAAAAGATTTGACCTTCATTCTTCTTTGGGAGCCACTTTTAGTTTCTAAGGGATAATGAAAAGTAAGTGACTGGAACCAGTACTATCTCATACTCTGTGTCTAAGAGACCCAAGAGCCACAGGCAAGCATGGCATGCCATAGGTGGAAGGTAGGTGGAAGATGACAGCATTATATGACATGTCATAACTAAGTATCTTCTAAGCAAAAAGGTAATTAAAGCACGATACAGGCATGGTGGCACACCTACCAGTTTTTCAGTTTCATCACACTCTGTATACCAACATTTTCCATCTTCTTTTCAACCACATGGGTTGATTTCATACAGAACAGTTCGGTTTTTCCAAGAACGCGACTAAAGGACATTTTGCTTTGACCTCAAGAAGTTCTTACCAGTGTTCCTTTGAGGCATGCCTGTTCAGAAGGGCTTGAAATTTTAGCTGGGGAAATTTTTAATGCAATCGTATGGTGTAAATTGTCTCTGGAAAATAATAATAATAAAATATTGGTCAACCTTAAAAATAAGTCACAATATGAATGCTGACTAAAGACTGGTTACAACTTCTATAAGAAAATATCCCCAAAATGCTGATAAGAGTGATAATCCTATAGCGCTCTACTGGGCAGGATTTTTGCTCTGCAATAGAACGCCTGAGCTGGCTTTGGCCAGGCAGCTGAAACTAATCCCTAGTACCTGGAGAACACAGAGATACTCACTCACTGGAAAGCTGAGTCAAAGACAAGGCTGTACCGTTACCATATTCTGTCTGAACGTCACAGAACAGATATTTTCACTTTTTTTTTATAGTAGTTCAGCAAATGATTCAAGTTCACAAAGTCAGGCACTCAGGATTTTGAAAATGCTGAAATTAAGGTTCTCTGTGCAAACGAATTTCAGATTTTTTATCAACATTATTATTTATTGTCACTATTATCAATTATTATTAGTAGTATTTATTATTATTTTATTATTTATCAACATCAGGAGCATGGCCAGCTGGTCAAGGGAGGTGATCCTCCCCCTCTACTCTGCCCTGGTGAGGCCTCACCTGGAGTATCGTGTCCAGTTCTGGGCTCCCCAGTACAAAAAAGAAGGATCTCCTGGAGATAGTCCAGCGGAGGGCCACAAAGATGATAAAGGGCCTGGAGCACCTCCCCTGTGAGGAAAAGCTGAGAGACCTGGGTTTGTTCAGCCTTGAGAACAGAAGACTCAGAGGGGATCTGGTTAATGTTTATAAGTATCTTAAGTGTGGAAGTCAAGGAGACGTGGCCAACCTCTTTTCAGTTGTCTGTGAGGACAGGACAAAGGAAAATGGCCATAAACTGGAGCATGGGAAGTTCCTCACCAATATGCAAAGGAACTTTTTCACAGAGAGGGTGACGGAGCACTGGAACAGGCCGCCCAGGGTGGTTGTGGATTCTCCTCTAGAGACATTCAAAACCCACCTGGAACCTACCTGCGCAGCCTGCTGTGGGGGGCCTACTTTAGCAGAGGGATTGGACTTGATGATCTCTAAAGATCCCTTCCAGCCCCTACAATTCTGTGATTCTGTACAGTTACCTGCATGCAAGGCCTCCTATCACCAATGATGTTCAAGGAAGATTTAAAGCTCAAGTGCAACAGTATAATTCATGTTTTTCATACATATCATGGTAATTACTGATTACCTCTTTTAGGTTTTCCTCTTAACTGCTTGTTCTTGCCCCTCTAATTGTAAGCTAGAGTCTTCACTGTGATAAGCACATTCAATTTTCATCAAAGGGAATGGAAGTACCATATACACCACTTGTAATTCGTGCTTACATTCACTACTTTCCTCTTCCATCACAGGAGGTGATGCTTCCCCAGCAACGATCATCTCTCCACTCAAGCTCCTGTTGCAGCAACCCAAAATTACACTGCTATTTTTGCTACTCTAACACTTTACAGCATCATAACTGACTTTCTGCCTATATTGTGTACATACATCTTTTTACGTGCTTGCCAAAGATTTTGACCAACGGATTGAATCTCCCTTCTTTCTTCTGTTCTTCTGGGTTACTTAGTGCTTTTTTTATGGTGACTCATGCTCTCATGTTTTTCTGTATCTCTTGTAAATATTGGCAGTTTAAAATTTCAATTCATTAATTAATGTCTTCTTTAATCTAAAGATCTACAAGTGCTCTTCCAGAGGTGAGTTGAAACAGGTTAGAATCACAGAATATCCTGAGTTGGAGGGGACCCATAAGGATCATCAAGTCCAACTCCTGGCTCCACACAGGAACACCCAAAATCCAAACCCTATGTCTGAGAGCATTTTCCAAATGTTCCTTGACCCCAGGCAGCTCGGGGCCATGCACACTGCCCTGGGGAGCCTGTTTCAGGGTCCAATCACCCTCTTCCTAAGCCCAACCTGACCCTCCCCTGGCACAGCCCTATGCTGTTCTCTTGGGCCCAGTCACTGTCATCAGAGAGCAGTAGATCAACTCCAGAAATTTCTGACAAATGCAATATTTTACACACACACAAAGGAAAAAAAAGCAAGAGGTTTACAATATAAAGCATAGAATAAATGAAATTTAACATTCAAGGCATGCCTGGGGCATGTAAATCTTAGTAATTTGGAAGGCACTGTGTGTAATTATGTGCTTACAGAATACGCTTCCTTCCAATAGATTTCCCAATTATAAGTCAACTAATATGCCAAACCAATTAATGTTCTGCCTAATGCACAAACAATTACAAAATCAAGTTCTCCAGAGAGGTCTGTTTTTCTATCAATATAGCAAAAAGGGCTGAATTTTTACTGTTTAGCAATCTCTTTTCTCCCACACATAGAGAAGCTGGAAGAGGTTGTACAGCACTAAATCAGAATCAGCCAAATCTTGTTCAGGCAAAGCAGCATAAATACAGTAGTGATGTCTTTTCCCAGTGATTTCCATTATCTTTCCTGGCTTCTGAATAATACCTGATAAAATGCCACACATAAAGCAGTGCAGCTAAGTTAGTCCTGGTACATCGCAGAGCTTCCACTTTATTTTCTGTACGAAAAGAAAAATTTTGGCAGGAGCTAAGCAGGTACTCCACAATATCTTGCTCATTATATCAGAAAAGAAATCTCTGTTTTCATTCTGCTTACTTATGAAATATGCTATACAGTAAGAAGGATAGTGGGTAACTAACAGAAATGTATGAAAATGGTTGTGGATCTGCCTGTTCCCATGCAGCCTGGCAAGATGCTTCAAGCACAAAGGGTTGCCAAGTAAATAAAAACGTAATAAGACCTGCCAACATTCACTCATTCAAAACTACATTCTTTCATACTGAATTAATTTTAAGATTGTCAAGCTTTGCCCTGAAGGGATAAAGGGCACTTACTGTGGGTATTATGAGACACTGACAAAAATCTCACTGCTATTCATTCCCCGAGGAGCCTGAATTTGTGATTGAGGAAACTGCATTTCATCTAATAGCCCACACAATGGCAATGCGCTCATTTTGCAGTAATTCTCTTCATGATCATTTCTTGATTTTAAGAGCAGTTCTCCCTTTCCATGTCAGGAAAAGCACCATCCACAGACCTGCATAGAATCATAGAATGGCCTGGGTTGAAAAGGACCACAACGATCATCTAGTTGCAACCCCGCTGCTATGTGCAGGGTTGCCAACCACTAGACCAGGCTGCCCAGAGCCACATCCAGAACATGCATGCCTAGCACTGGCACATGGTTCTAGTAGTCTAGGCTAACACAGAGAGGGTCAGAAAACTTATTTACACTGCTCAAAGCTTTTGTGAAAAGGCTTTGTGCAGACCAGCTTGTTAGACTGACACTTTTGACAAACGGTTGTAATAAAAGCAACAATATGACTGAATTCATCTAAAAGTCTTCATTATAATCATTGAATTATAGAATATCTGATTTAATTATAAGACAGGAATCCAATGATTAACAGGTTTTTCCTTATTTTTGTTGAAAGCAGATCCCCTATGTTTTAGTTTCTCAGAGAGTAGCTATGTCTCTCCTTACCACCCCTCGCCATTATAGACTAATACTGAATTATAATTTAATATCTTCTCTTCTTTTTTTCCAATTCAAACATCATGGGTTATTTTTGCATTTTTCCCCACCTCACTATTGTTAATGCATCAAATCATGTGGTCCTATGAACACTCAGTTCATAAATGCTGGAAAGGTGTCTCCTAAATTGATAAAATTGGATGGCCTTGCATTGAACATGATTAATACGAACATATTTTTCTCCTGTGAGATCTGCAAGTTCAGCAGGTCAGCAGCACTTGGTACTGCTCGGATTGTTCAGTAAGACATCCATCTTGCCTTATGATAAGAATAGCTTGGGTGTGGGGTTTTATGAAATCCACACCCCCCAAAAAAGAACCCTCCCACTTCTTCCACTCTATTGCTCTTCAGTAAAATGGTCAGTGAGTAAACCCCTGTTTGAGTAGTCACTCATATCCACAGGTTACCCCAGCCAAGTACACTTCATTCTGTACACCCTGGTGGTCTTTGGCAAGGTTAGCATATACTGCTTTATCAGTTGCATATGGTCTATCAGAAAATGACACCTGATACTCACTGAAATCTCCACAAATTCAGCTCTCTGAGTGGAACAAAAGCCTCTCAGTCAGATGTTTTTTGAGGGATATTTGACTTTCAGAAACTAAATCTGGCAGAGCAGTCTGAGTTGGCAGCTCTACATAATGCTCAAATCTTCTTGATAAATACAACAGCTTTTTAAATCCTTAATGTATAGGATCTGCAGTATCACTTGCTTGTGAAGTCTCTTTGTCTTGTCATTATGCTTGTTAACCATCCCAATGACTCCTGAAAGTTCCCACTCAAGAATTCTGGACCTCATTAGAGGCTGATGGCACTCCTCCAGACTCCCAACACCCTCGTCACCTGGTACTCCTATCAGCTCTCCTCTAGGCATGGTTGTATCATCTTCACCAAGCCCAGCTGCGCCTTTCCAACACAGCAAATCAACAGAAGCCATGTGTCAGGGCTTCTTGGAGTGCCTTGTAAGAGTTAAGGGATATAATATAAATATATACATATACAATATAATTGGATACAATCATTGTATTGGGCCCTGGGCAACCTGGTCTAGTATCAGTTCAGGAGGTTGGTGGCCCTGCCTGTAGCAGGGGGGTTGGAACTTGACAATCCTTGGGGTCCCTTCCAACCCAAGCCATTCTATGATTCTATGAAGAGTTGAAAGAATATAATCCCTGTCATCACATGCTTTACGTGATCTATAACTCCTACAAAAAAAAAAAAAAAAAAGTCACACTAAAACAGATGAGAGCAGTTTTCTCACAGAAACACTGCCAACACTCATTTAGCATCCACAACAGCGACAGCAGTACACCCAGTGCCCAAAGCCAAGTCTATTACTGAACAGGAATTCCTCCCATCCCCGTGCTCTGAGTACAAGAAATAGATGAATGAAGGATGTGGGACTCCTGTCGTCTCATTACAGACAGGCTTGTAGTTCCTTACCTTACCCTGCATTTTGGCCAGCACAACACTCAGATGCTGTGTCCTCTTAACGGACAGCTTGCTCTGTGCCAAGATAGCTTCAGCCAGCCCCCACTGGAACATAGCTTGCTACTGACGTCAACTCACTCTGTTTGACTTTTGTTGAAAATCTGCCTTCACGAACTTTTCAATCTCTCCCTGGGCCTCTCAGGATATCAAGGCTGTGCTTTTTCTGTGATTCATGGTCCATATGGACCATCAACAGGCACTTTACATAGATAGCAGATCTGATATGGATGAACATCTTAAGGATTCTAGACATTGTTGGCCCGTTACTATACCCAGTAACTAGGTTTGAATTTATTTTGCTTTATCTTCCTTTCAGACATGCATCTATTTCCCCTTAATCTCATTCTTTGCTTCTGAAAATTGCAGCATATCAAACACTCATCAAACACTTCACATATAAATCAGCATCAGAAAATGTTTTGCAACAGCCAGAGACACCTTTCCTTATATTGCCTGTTATCCCACACCTCCTATTACTCTGGCATAAACCTTAGAGCATTCCTCAGGTATAATAAAACCATTGTCTCCAGCTCTCCCTCTCTTTGTAATCCATTTGTTAGCAGAGAAGTGAAGTTTAACAGACAGTTCCATAAAGTTATTGCTTTCTGAGGATGTGAATTTCCAATTTCTTCATCTGCCTGCAGAGTTTTAAAACAGTGGTGAAGTTTCTTTGGATAGGCTACACACTTCTTCAGACGAGGCTGTTACAAGAGGTCAGCGTACCCTGACTTCTGCTATTTAATGAACACTCTCCTTGCTTCCAAAACGTGAAATACTTTTCAGTAGTTGTACTGTCTTTTTTCCTTGGTTTAATTGAGACAGACTGCAGAAGCTGGGCAACGTCCAAGAGCACCACCAGCACTGCTGTGTTTTGTGGCTCTTCTCAAGTGTGATTTCAAACCATCTTTGGAGCTGATACCTGCTTTGTTAGCACAGTTTCTGGCAGCTTCTTTGCACTTCAGCTTTGAACTTGCCCCAAGTGAGAAGGAGCAACCGGCTTGGCAGACTCTCCGGTTACACTGCACTACTGACATTTCAAACTCCTTGAGATGCCTTCCAACACTTTAGCTACTTTCTACCCATGCGAAGCTTTCAATCAGATAACACCAAATTCTGATAGTATTTTCGGCTGAACAGCAATGATCCGCTGGGTGCTTCTCAGCTTATTTTCAACTCGGTGGTGATTCCCCCTTCTATGTTTTGGATACTATGGAGAAATGTATTCAGATGCATTTCAAGGGCACTGTTCTACCTGACCTCATTGATTTATCATACACACATGTAGCGAGATCCCCTTCCTCAGCTTACTCTTACAGACTGCATTGAGTTGCTCCTACCTTTCCCTTCTGAGGGAGCTCTGACTGACCCTGCCTTTCAGCGCTGGCCCACCAAAGATGATTTGGCAACTGTGTTTTGCACAGTTGTTTCTCAAAGACAATCACACCATTTCTATGTAACAACCCACTCCCCACATCTACAGATGGAAAACTCTCCAGTCCCTATCCAAGGCTGCATTCTTTGGCCAGCAAATCTACCCCAGATTTAGGATAAAATCACTATAGAGACAAGTTAAGATGAAAGTAGACATCTTTATTCACACTGAGGAAGCTGACAGCAATGGAATTAGAAGCTCATTGAAAAGTACAAGTGATAGAAAGGCCGGAAAGCCATGCCTGTCAAATCCAACAGGCCCTTCAGGATATGACAACCTGTAAGCACCTAATCACACAGTCAGGGTCTGAGGAGGTTTGCAGAAGAGCGCTTAATAGCAAAATGCATGCTTGCTGTACTAATTCTTCTTCACTTTGTGTCTGTCTTAGCTTTC
>PPHD01007693.1:0-22729 GCA_002909625.1 Bambusicola thoracicus
ACACCACACCTTTACAACTGCTCCTGTCTGACACATTCCAGCTAATTTCCCTCAACATGAAATCCAGCAAAGCACTTCCACACATCATTAACCAAGTATGCGTTCTTGATCCTTCACACCTGGTGCTTTATACTGGAGAAGACACAGCCAAGGAGCATGCCTACCACGTCTCAGAAATAAATATATATATTATTTTATTTTGTCCACAGTATCAATTCCAAGGTGACGGAATCAAGAATGCAAAACTTCAGCTCCAGTTGGATAGATTGATTATTTCACCAAGCTGCAAAACAATATTGAGCTATTCTGATTAATTAAATTAGACTTTGTCATGAAACAAAGCTTCTATTCCCCAGGAAATCAATTTCAAAGTATCAAATCAATATGAAAGAAATGGATGTTTATCACAGAAGTAGAAGGAAGAATAAGTTCCCTGTTAATCTCAACAAAACACAAAATGAAACTGAAGAATTCTGAGGGAATTATTTTTACTTCATTCTGTTGAAAAACCAACATGCTTCACGATAACATTCCTATTTGATGAAATTGCTATTTGTGTTCAAAACCAGTTATGTTAAAATTTGCAGTCAGCTCCAACAAAGATGTTTTCAAATATGTTCTCTGCTATTAAGCTCGTTACTTTGATTTTATAAGATGACAGACAGTAAAATTTAACAAATTATTTAAATTAGAAAGCCTTTAAAATCAAAATGACATACCATCTTGGAGTCGGAAGAATATTTCAGCTTAATCTTTTGAATACCATCCATTTTGCTATTCAGTTTAATGTAACTATCAAACAATTAACATACCAGGGATTATTCTGAAATTTCCATTCATTCTACCAGATTTCCACTGACATATTCAATTCATTTCATTTATACATTACCATAAAAAAAAACCCATTACAATTACCATAGAAAAGACTAGTAAGGACCAAGTCCTCCATCAGGAATTAAAGTTCAACTAAATATCACTAATTATTTTAGTAGCAGTGATTACTATTTATAAGCAATGTAAATGGTTTCAAAAAAAAAATATTTCATTCTACTACATTAGCAGTAATTCTGACACATTCATCAACATGTCAGACATACAGTCAGCACATACTGCACTGTATCCGGGCACCATTGGAACCTTCTTCTGTGACCTGAAGGCCCAGGTTCATGATGTTGATGTTCAGGGAGTAAAAAAGAGAGCTTTACTTCACCTTAAATTAATAGA
Organism: Bambusicola thoracicus; assembly: GCA_002909625.1. NCBI lineage: Eukaryota > Metazoa > Chordata > Aves > Galliformes > Phasianidae > Bambusicola > Bambusicola thoracicus. The sequence continues at coordinate 1,225 of PPHD01007693.1, forward strand.
TTAGCAAGTGATGAAAATAGGAAGGATATGTTACAGAGTCTCCACAGAGAAGTGCTTATGACTTTCGGAAACAAGACTTGTGAATGAGCAATGCTACACACCCTGACTGCTGTCATTTTTGTAGCCACTCTGTAAAATAAAACATCTTTGAAAAATATATTGAATAAAAAATCTTTGAAAAATAATCATTGGTTGGTTCTTCCCATAGTCACTGGTAGAAATGGTTCAGAAAGCTCTTGTTTCCAGGCTAATACCTGTACCAGACATCACTCAATAATACAACAAACAGCACCTGCATGATCATCACGCCTGGCCCCAAGCACAGGAGCATCCCCAGCCCAGAGAAAAGGCTCTGTACCACATGGACACCTCCACATGCTTTCTGCATGGATGGGCCAGTTTGCATCACCACCAGGTCAGCCTCCAAATCCAACCCTACAGCAAGATGTGAACACAATAGTTTGCTAGTGCCACCATGCCTCTCTCCAGCAGGTGTCCCTTCCCAGTCCCATGATCCTTGCCATCATCCAGCCCTTCCTCAGCTCCGTTTTTACCCTTGTCGTGGGTTTTGCTCTGTGCTGTGCTTTCAATCTTGATATTGTCAGCCTGTAAGACTTGAATGAATAAAACACCAAATATCACCTTTGCTATCTCTTTAGACAACAAATGTAGGAATGCAATTATTAGTTAATTTGTGTTGGTACTTTGGACACACTCTGAATAGGAAAACTCAGTCAATATTAAAGACATTTTCAAAGAAGATAAGAAGCTGAAACATGCGTGGGTCTTATAGATAAGCCAAGACATATTTTGACACACGCATTGATTTAGCCCCCTCACCTTTACCTACTTAGAATGTGATACAACACAGCCTTCTCTGCCACACAACAATGTAGGAGAGCCATTTTTGCCATCCAGCAGGCTTCCAGACAAGGATACCTGGAGGGAGTTTTAGAGGTTTTAAAAATTCCTTTTTTTTTTTTTTTTTTTTTTTTTTCCAACTTCCAAACTTCTTCACAAAAACACAGCATATTGCTACAATCACAGCTATGGTACAGCATGATTTTACAACTGAGACAAATTGCCATTGCCCTAGGAAAAGAAGAAAGGGTCTAATTTTCAGAAGAAATGAACACACAGAATTCCTGCTGAAGTCAAGTGTAGCTGCGGGCACTCCAGGTCTCTTGAAACAAAACCTATCATGCTCAGCCATTGCTCGCAGTGTTTTGCCTATTTATGCACAAACAAAAAAGAAAAAGGGCTGCTCCCATGGGATGGAATAGTTTCCTTTTTAATATGGAAGAGAACATCCTATTTTTTAATTATTCTACGTGAAAGTAGGCACTTTTCCAAGTCAAAAAAAAAAAGTCAAAATTCCCTTTAGTACAGCCCCCTGAAAGGAAAAAGAAAAAAACAAAATAATTTTAAAAACCACCCTTATATTCATTCCCAGTCTCCAGTAAAAAACAGGGAATCACAACACTACCCAAATGTTGTATCAAACCTCCGCCCTTTACCATGGGCAAACAACCACCGCTGCGAGGCTCAGGGAAGCAGAGCGAGTCCTTCCATCCACCACCTGCACCGCCATGTTCAGACCTGTGCTGCACTGCCTGAGCTGAAGCACCAACCTCTGCAGCTTGCACCTGCGACTCTCATCTTCCCAGTCAGCAAAGCATAGAGGTGGGTGCACACTATTCACTGTCTTACCAGATGAGACAGCAAAGCATCGTTGTTACAATTATTGCAATTTGCATCCATTTTTTAAAGTGTAGTTAAAGCCGGTGTTCTGTTTGCCAGGGCCACCTGCTCCCAGATACAGTGTCTAACCAGGGCACAGGCTTTTATCAAGCACCCTCACAGCACTGAGCATCATCTCAGTAATGGCATCAGCAATTCCAAGTGTGTCACAAATTAACTGAAGGAGAAGAAATAAAGTAAAAGTGTTGCATTTGTTAATTTCTATCAAGTAGTCCGAGTCTTTGCCAGATAAAAAACTGAAAGTAGATATAACATTGAGTTGGAACAGTGACTACTTCTTAAAAATTCCCCCAACAAAATGAAAAGGCTTACCTAGCAATTTAAACAGATATAAACAACTGGAATATTTTTTTTACTGTTTTCATACGAATTAGTAAACATGATCTGTATCCAAGCTCAGCTACTTAGAAATAAGAGTTCATGCTTTACTTTTCTGGAGAAATATAACACCATCTGTTCGGGGGCAGGGGAAAATATGTACACACACCCTGCCCAAAACTAACAGTAACACCTTCCATAAATGCAAAGGCAGGAGCTGAGTAAATGGCAGCTATGACCTGCACATCCAAGCAGGAGATCTATCTCTGTGTCAGTAATCAGGCCCTGTTTCTCCAAGGCAAAAGCAGAAATTCTCCTGCAGGAGCTCAGAAAGCTGGCTGCTGACCCACGAGCTGCGTGTGGAATGAAGAATGGAAAGAAGTTTGGATGAACTGCTTTGGGAGTCCACGGATTTGCCTTCATCACCCCTCTCATCCATAGCTCAGGGTATGAGTCCTGGGGTTTTCTTTGGTTATTAAGGAATAGCGGTTTAGGTTCATTTTTCCCCTGTTCCTCCCAGCAGAAGCCCAAGGTACAGGCTCATTGGAAACCTTACTAGAAAGATGAAATACAGATCATCAAAGTTCAGTAACAGAAAATACTTATTTTTAGTGTATACACAAAATGTTTAAAGTGATGAGAAAAATGCTGAACAAGATTTGAAATGTCCTCAAACTGACTGTGGAAATAGCAATTAGGAGTATCAACCTAGGATGACTAATGCACTGGCTCTGCCCCCTCCCATTGAATAAGACGATTTCTGCAGCAGGAACTGGTCAGAGGACATTGGGGTGGGACAAGGAGGGCACCATGAGCTGAGCAGTGTACAGATGGGGGGACTGGGCTACTCAGAGGAGCAGGAGGGGGTCTCTGCCTGCTTTTCCTTTCCTACCTTTCCCCCAGAGGAGCGTGCCCTCAATTTAATGCACAGCAGGATGTTGAGGCAGCTCTTCAGATTGACTCTGGCATCAATGTGGGTTGGCAGCAAGGAACAATAGAGTCTTTTTAAGGATTTGTTTATTTGTTCATCTGGCATAAAATGATGATGTGGAGCTAAAAATAAATGTGCTGAGAGAGTTGAATATCAAAACTGCAGGTAGTGTTCTTCTGCAAATTCCTGACTGGTGGATGGTGCCTGGGGAGCAGCGCTGGGCCCCACTCAGCGCCATCAAAGGGAGATTGCGAGACAAGGAGTGAGAGCTGGGCCCCTCACTGCCACCCACAGAGACCACACAGGTTATACAACACTGCTGTAAGCACTGCTGCCATTCTCCTGAAATAACAGTTTATCAAATGCCGTAAATAAGAGTTTTTCGAAAGAGTTGATAATACAGCGTAATGACACTTTTATAGCTATTTGTGGCTGGCATGTACTGCTGCACACAAAACTCAAATGCTGGGTGGATATCAAAATAGAGATCAAAGAGACCTGTAGGAGAAAATATAGCTTTGAGTCTCCAGCTACACTGAAAGCTCTTATTAAGTTATTAGTAAATTATTAATAGTAGACTCTAGGACCTGGTTTGTTGTTGTTGTTGTTGTTGTTTTTCCTTTTTCTTCCTTTGGACATGCTAAGATAGAAAAGGACAAACAATATTTTCCTCTATGCTGAATTCATCACATTGCAATGCATTTTTTGCCTTGTAAAAATCACCTGCTATGTCACAGTGAAAGCCTTATAGGAATAGGTTCCTTATTTGTAGTGTGAGTACTACACTATAATTAGTGCACTCACCATTACCATAACCACAATTCTTTACCTCTTAGCACCTCAAAATGTAAGGCCACCTGAGATCTAAATAAAGCGCACACCAATAAAAAAAATCTGAAAAATATTGTTTCTATAAATATGTATAAATTCCTGCAAAATAATCATCTCGAGTCTTCTAATGTACCCAGTGCTCAAAAACAGAAGCCCTGATGTTCTATACTGGCCCATGTTTCATTTAAACATACGCTTACTTTTCGAGAGTTTATGCAAAAATTGTGTGATTTGGTACTTCCAGGCTAAAGGTTTGCTGCGTTTTTCCTCAGGATAAGCAGTGGAATGCCTATATCTAGGTAAAGAAAATTCTGATTATCTACATTTGGACTGAGATTTAACATAAGCTACTCACTTTAATTAGTGGAGAGCAGCCATTGAGCCCAGTGTGTCACTATCAACAGAAACTATCTTTTTCATAACACATTTGTTAGATATTTTCTGGAGGAACTGGGTCAGTAAATATTAGCAATTAACATGGAGGTGGGTGTGAAAAGCAAGTGGGAAATCAAAATATTTTTCAAGCAAGAAAGAAAAGCGCAAGTCAGTGCGTGGTTTGGTTCCTGATATTCCTGGCAGATTACTGAAGTTCATCGTATTTTCATTTTCCATCTCTGTCCAATAAAAAGTTCAATATTAAGTAAGTTCTACAACATCTTTTTTTTCCACCAGAATACCGAAGTCATGCTGACAGAAGCTCGCGGAACTTGTCATTAGTGTGGGTGAGGACTTTCTGTCCACAGAATGAGAAGCCGTCATCCACTCCTGACTGCTCAGCTTCAGTAACCGTTACGGTGTCACCTGCTAACCTTTCATATTGCTGCCCTAGGAAAGAGGTCGCCAAATACAGGGAGCTTTGGCTCCTTTGGGAACAGTAAAGGAACTGAGCAAAAACAGTACTTCTGCAGAAGTGCTTGTAAAGGAAACCCTTAATTTTATAGCAAGAAGTTAGTTCACATAAATATGAAGTAATGGAAACTGTCATCTCAGTATATTTACTCCCATTGCTCCATTTGCTTTCATAATGGAAGACTTTTCTGCAATATCAGCATCAGGTATCTCTTCAGTGTGACAGCTTCTCTCCCTGCATGCTAATAAACTCATTTCAAGTCTAATAAGTGAATTCACCCTGAAATGTGCAAAAGTAACAAGGAAGGTCAGGTCCTACTTAGGTATGTTTGAATAAGGACAGAGCAAGCAGTGTCTGCTGATGGGAGCTCAGCACACGCAGGCAGAGCACGAGCCTTGCTGTGCATAGCTTCCCCCATCCTTCCAACCCAGCCTTCTCCATTTATTACCTTATGCTATGTCTGCGTGCAGATACCAATTTCAAGAGCAATTTACCGGAACTTTGGAAGCACAGACATCAGGGATTAGATCTGATAAAGTGAGCTGTGCATTCAGTTTAACTCTTGCTTGGGGCATGTCTGATTATCAATGATTAATAACTATTGCAATGATTTCTATAGTTCAGCATTTGCTAAGTGACTGGGGAGCAAACACTGCTCAGTGCGCTCTTCACAGGGCAAGGGAGCTGGATGCTGGGAATGACAAGGCATCACTTACGCCTTGAATTCTGCCTGACTCAAAAGGCACAAACGCTTTCAGTAGCTAATGGAAAACATTAGTGAAGCCATAATTTTATCTTACTATGTGAAGGTTGGCGGAGCTTCATTCCTAAAGGGGGTGAGATGGAACCCTGCACTCATTTACACTGCCTGGTTATGAACATTTCTGTTGTGCCTTATTGAGATGGAGGACAATTCGGAGATCTCCAGACTGCTGGCTCAGAAGTCTATTTAGCACTAGTACTTAAAAATACATTTGTGCTGAACATTTCTGTTGGATCTGAAAAGTTTGAGTCCATGGTCCTGCTGGCAAGGACCTTGGAGGACTTAAATTGATTTTTCAGATAGATGTGCCTTCTCAGCTAATTTATATTTTCTGCCTGGTTTGCTTAAGGGCTTTCATTCAGTTACTGTGCAGCGTGCTCCAGGAGTGTACTGTTTGAGGCTATACAACTGCATCATGTCAAGGAGATGATATTGTCTCCAGTTCCCACTCTGCTGGGAGCTGTTTTACACTGCTTGTACCAAGAGCTCTCTACTTTGCTCATGGGCTGTTCAGTACATTAAGCCCACCTGCTAGGTATTGCTGAAGAGCCAAGGAGTCACAGGGATTAATTGGATAAGCCTTATGAAGTTAAAGCTTGCAGAGACAACACTGCCAGCTCCTGCACTCAGGATTCCCCCTCCTCACCTGTCCCATTTTTCCCCTGAAGTCCTGAGGATCCTGATTGTAAATTGTGATCGTTACCGCAGCTGTTTGCTCCCAGAGGGGTTTGTAACTCTGGCTTTCTAATCTAACTGAAATTGCCAAACTAATCTCCCTGTTTGGTGCAGGACAACTCCCACCCCCCACCTTCCCCGCTCCAATGAGTTTTGGAGCTCTTGGTACTATGAATTGGTAAGTTTAACTTCTGTGCCAGACATGTACCATCTACTATGTACATTTACCTGCTGACCCAAATGTTTGCCTATACAAAACAAAAAAGCAAACAAAAACCCACACATTTTCAGGCAGCAGTTGTGTCATAATTTCACAGGAGCTCCTGTAGGTAAATGTCAGCACTGCCAGTAGCCACCCAGAGAAGCCCTATGCGAAATGAGCTGACTGCTGGCCATGGAACCAGCTGGTACCCCTCATGCTCAGTATCAGCAGTCTCAGCAGGTGCACTCTGGGCTCAGTGGATTTAACATTCAGCTCCAGCTCCCAGCCACAAACCCACTCCAAGGCCGGGCAGTCCAGGGGGAGCAGCACAGCCACATTCAGCCTGGGAGTTGCCCTGCACAGAAACCACACTGCGAGCTACTGGACAGTCCCTGATTTCACACATCAAATATTATCAATAATTGGCAGCAAACATCACCATTTAATTAACAATCTCTTACTTTAAAAGCAGATACATTCTTTTAATGAGACAACAGCCTTGCTGCTTTGAAGAATTCAGAGCAAGAGGAAGCTGGCACCTAATGATAATGCGAAGCAGCCTCATTGCACCTTCTTGGAAGAGCTGTTCAAAAGCCCTGTTTCATTCCCCGCTCTGATCATGGCATTGCACGCTGCTTTCAAGCTATAACACACATTTTGCTTTTTGATGATGCAATGAAGAAGTTGATGTAAATAAGTAAAAGGCGAAGTCTTCAGAAACCATACTTTTAGAGAAGGGTGAACTCCAAGATCACTCTGGAGGAAGCTGGAAAGTCTTTAAACTTCCACAGCACAATATGATAACAGAGCTGAAGACAAAGTGTCAGAGATGAGGGTTTCAAAGTTTTAAAAATATTACGCAATTAGATTTGTAAAAGTGTTTGTGAGAGATTATGCAGCAGTGCTCTGTTGGTTTTTTTGTACTTTCATTTAATGTATCATTAAATGAAGCTTTTTCTTGGTCTATCCACCAGCACTGTTATCTCCAGCATTGCAGGAGCCTTGAAAGAGATAACAAGATAACACTGAGGTGGTGGCAATTCTAACAAAAACAACAGAAAAGCACACCAAGACCAGAGCTCATGAGATGCCAGGAAGCACTGAGATGCTTTATGCTCTTTAACATCTAGCTTCAATATGGATGAAAATTCATTCATCTAATCTTTTGATGAAACCAAATTATCACAGGTTTCTTTTCTAATCATTATAGCAGATGGCTTGGTTCTCCTAGATACAGGACAGCATTGGAAACATCGTAAGAGTTACAAAGCCACACACAAATCTCTCATCATCCTCATTCTAAAAAAGTTTACATTCTCTTTATGAGCTGCTAATAACTTCATGAAATTTAGAAATTAATTATACGCTACAGATCCCTAAAGGTAAATTACCCAAACTAATTGTAATTGCACAGTTGCACTATGGCCCATATTAAAACATCCATCCGAGTATGGATTGCTTGTAGGCTCCACATAGAGCCTTTCTTTTTTTAATATATTGTAATTAATTGGCACAGCATTGAATTGGCTGAAATTCATATAATCTTTCACAATATTTTGCCCATATGCTGAATGGTTTTAGTTACTATAAAACTGGCATAAGAGGTGCTTTCTCACCCTCACTTTGGAATAAACAAATTTCAAATCAAGATAAAAACCAACAGGAAGGTCTCAGAAGCCAGTCCTACCTGTCTGCTGCCTGGCCAGATATGGCAAACAGACACTTCAACTCCGAAGCAGTTTCTCAGTAGTTTCTAAACATATTTAGCATGTGCAAAGCCAATACAGCTCCAAGTTTGAATCTTGACAATAGGAGAGCACCAGCAGTTCAGGGTGGTAAATCCTCATTCACAGAAACATTGAAGTCATCTCCTTCCACCACCATGGGCCAGCCCCACACGGAGCCAGAGGGACACAAGGATTGGAAGGGGAAGGATGGGGAAGCAGAGAGCTGAGCCCACACCCTGCCCACTCAGCAAGGAGCCTGCAATAAATTGGTTTTCACCTCCTCAGGTAAGAGATTCTCAGTTACAGTAGTATGAGGATTTCTGGAGGAACTATCATATGAGAGAAGAGTTTAATTTTCAGCTCTTACTAGAAAATCCACTAATTTGCCATAGTTTCTTCTCACGGGTATTTGCATTATAGTTCAATAATGTCAGGGCACAGGTCAGTCACTAGTGCTCTGCAGAACATTTACCATGAGACTACTAATTAAATTAAACAATTTATGTAATCTCACTTTCCAGTTCTCAACCTGAGCACAAAGGCAAAGCAAAGAGAAAGAAATTAGCTTCAAAACAAATGCCTCATAATTAAAGTTTAATTTTCATAAGCATGAAGAAAGTTAACAGCATTCACTATCCCAAATTAAGAAGCCAGCGTATTCCCTTCGTTCACACACACAAATCTACCATTAAAATTTAATGCTAATGCACAGCAAGCAGTTCTCATATGCAAGGGCTCTGATCTGTGCTGCCAGAGCCATCAGCTGCAGCATGACCCCCTCTGTCCCCACCCAAAGGGTGAGGATCCCTTACACTTGAGGAAAACATAGAAAGTCTTACATGGTTCACTTAATTTGCATACACCATTTTTTTTTCAGACAACTCAAATTAAGAATTAGTCTGCTTAAAAAACACAGCTTTACATTTCCTGCTTTTTAGCAATCAGTTCTGTAAGCAGAAGAATATGAGGCACTTCCAGAAAAGTTACAGATTATCAGAACCAGGAAAGCATCTCTCCAAACCACAGCATCACAGCATAAAATCCAGTAGGGCTCCCCAGACTCAGACCACAAGCACCGCTGGGTGTGTGCTGCCAGAGCAGGGCATTCCTGCAGCCGGAGCACCACCCTGATGGGCTGCAGTGCTTCTTGGTGCAGGTAACAGCCAGTATCACCTGCTTAATCAACCAGGTCATGATGGGATGAACCCAGAGAAAATCCACCACCTGCATTTTTCTAGAAGGGCAGTTCCACTAATATGCTCACCCACTGTAACTTCCCAAATCAATAGAATCAGCCAGGCAAAGCTATTTGCTGCAGATAGAGACTTGCCTTCCAGCTCAGAGCCAGGAATGTGGCACAGAAGTGAAATACTGAACAGTAGAGAAGGCAAGTTGTGCAGAAACATTATTCTTGTTGAATATAGACAAGTTCCATAAATCTCAGCACAAGTAGACAAGCCAGTTTGCCTGAATAAGAAAAGCCATACTTGATCAAACCACAGTTTTTCATGCCTTCAGATCCCAAATCTATAAAATGGACTGAAAACAACACAGGTTGGCAATGCAAGGGGAGTTCTCCAAAGCTTTGAAGTCTTCAGGGGATTCCTGTATTGATACAGAAACTGAACAAGGAAATCTAAAGATGGTTTAAAAACATCAGCTGCTTCACTTGCATTCAATGGAGCTAGGAGACAAACTGAGGACTCCCTTAGTTCTGTATGCGGCATGGATTGCTGCTGAATGCACAAACATCAGACCACTAAAGACACAGTGAGGATCACCCCTAAGTGAGAGCATTTTTAGTCTTGTGGTTACTTTGTCATTATAAGAAGATCAGGAAAAGTGCTCCCTGCACTACAGAAAAAGACCATCAGCCAAAACTCCCTAATGGAATTGTTATGATAAGTATTTCGGCCTTTGCTCCAAGCAGTTTGAGGTTTTTATACAAGAACAATAAACCAAGTAGTCCCACAAACCCCTGACATAAAATCTTATTCCAATGAATGAAAGCTCTGATTCTTCTCTCCAGTTCAATCCATTCACACCATCTGAAAATGTAAATCCATCTTCCACCCTTTGGGGATGCACCATTATGTATTGGGAAATTAGACTGTAATGGTTTCTACCGAATGCTTCTGCTGCAGCCATCAGCCTTTTCCTTGCACTTTATCTTTAGCAGAGCTACAGCCCCTGATAGAATTCTGCATGAGTCCCTGAGAAAAAATGCTCATAATAAACTTTTTCCCCCAAAATGCAGGTAGCAATTCAGAGTCAGCTGATTTAAAATTTATGAAAAGAAGCAGTAATTTAAGTGTGAAATAGGAGCAATTTTATTCCCATTTCTACTAATGCTAATAGTCAAATTTTAGTTATTAAAATTAATTTGCTTCAATTATATTAAAATCACTGGGATTGGGTGCCACTATATTGATGGATAATAGCAATAAGCACTAAGTATGATGCTTGAAACCAGTACTCACTGTAAGCAAGAAACATAAATGTAGCCACAAAGGCAATAGAAAAATGAAAAGAATGCTTTTTTTTTTTTTTTTTGCATAGAATAAACTGCACATATGAAAACTGTAATCTAAGAAGTAAACTTCTGTCCACACTTTAGGGGAATCATCTTTTGATACTGATCTCATACTCCTGGACATACTGGAGCTTGGCCAGATCTCAAACTCCACCTCCTACAGAGTCCTCTGGTGCTCACCTTAAGACACTGAGCTCATTAAATTCCACTATGCACTTCCTTTACATGAGGCAAAGCCAAAGAATCTGCGTTCTCTACCACCCCCCAGCATGCAGGGAGATGCATCTCCAGTCCTTGCCAGAAAACAGAGCCTTAACTTCCCAGCCAAACATATGGGTAGGGCTGCAGAGAAATAATTGGGAAAAACATCTTCATCATGCTGGTAATCTTTAGAGGAACCCTGATTGATCTTATTTACAAAAAGCTCACGTGGATCTTGTTTTACTTAAGATTGGAAAGCATGTAACAGAACATAAAGCTAATGGAGGTAAAATTCTTCAATACTGTGATCAATTACAAACCACCTTATATTTATCACAAGTGACTGTTTTTCTTTGAGCTGATTCTAAGCCCTTTATCTTCCAGATTTCCTTTCTTCCTTTCCATTTTAATATGTTTATCGAATAATTAGAAAGCCTTCAATAGAACACAGGAGAAATGAGCTGGTAAAGCACTTGTGCATTCAGGCATATCTGGCTGAAAACCTGAACTACTCTCATGGATGCAAAGATCCTTTTCACTTCTGGTATGGAATGGAACTGAACAGAAAGGAAAGACCTTTATTCAGTGAGAGCTACAATGAAACATCAGGCACAGACTGCGTGAGGAGGGTGATATTGCCAAGGGGTCAAATCACCCGTATTGCTCCATCTTGAGTTAAACAGCTGTGGGGTAAGAAACATACCCTTGTAGGATTTGCAGGGAAAATGCTCACAGATCTAGTTAAGCACTTGCAATTCAGCTGTTGAACAGGTTTTAGATGACTTGGAAGCTCTCAGCCCTACAATACCAATATACAAAACTAAAGGTATTGCCATGGCTGCACACATCCTCATGGTCCACCATCCATCTAGACTGAGCAGCAATTTCTCAGCCTTCCCACGCTCCAAGTCCAAGCAGTGCAGCTCTTCATCACTGAATTAGAATAAAGTGAAGAGCAAAACAAAGGATCTGTGGACTGAAAGGCAGAAATGCTTGCTATCTGCAGGTGAAGAGACTCTCAAACTGTAGTCACAGAACCAAATCACGACAATTGTATGCCCAATTGCTTACATTGCCTTGAAAGCATGCATGGCACTTGAAATACAAAGTATGACACCAGTCAGCAAGTTCTGATGGGAGGACACTTGCAAGCCAAGACAGCCATTAGACAAGTACTAGCCCAGAAAAGAGTTTCAGAGTCTGCTACTCATTACCAGAATTACATTATTTTAGTTTTATTTTAGTGTTTAAATATGCAGCTTGTTCCTAAGCAACATTAGTCCCTTAGTCCCTGAAGCTGAGAAAAGATCTGCTAGGATGTAAGTGTCCCCTTTGAAATGATGCTTCCTGCACAAAGCTTTTCAGGCATAATGAATGATTCCGGTCTTTAGGTTCACATTTACCTCTATTTGTGTTGCCCTTTACTTCATCATAGTAGCCTTAGAATATTCTGTGTAAGACTCCAGTATTATAAGCTAACAGCTATCGCAGACCTTAGCTCAAATTTTCATTTACTTCCAGTGAGTTATGGAGCCCTTCAATAATTTTGAATGGCCAAAAACTAATGCCTATCATACACAAGACTGCATATGAATCTTAAGTGCTATCATGTTTCCACCATACTGTGTCTTTTATTATCTTCTACCTTTGGAGAGGACGAGACAGTCATTAATACTGTGGGGGATTCATCACACAATAGGCAGACCTTTTTCAAGGAAGGAGTTTGCTAATGAAAGTATTGTAGAATGATCTGTATATCTTAATGGACCTTGAACAAAGATTTGAGCTTTGCTTTTCCACTTTTTTTTTTTAAAACACCACATGAATTTTTATTCGTATATTACTCCAGCCTTGTTTTGAATACTTGGGGGTCACCTTAGTTAGAGCTAGCATAATGGCAGAAAGGGCAAAGTGGAGTGGAATGAATCAATAAGGTAAGACTGCATACTACATTTCAAGGGCAGGGGCTGCAAATAAAGTTTTTCATTTGGTTGCTTTTTGGGTGTCCCCCTTCCAGGTTTTAGGGGTCTTTTTCTTCTTTAAAACTTGTAATAGTGCATGAGGTGTTGACACATAGAAAACACCTATACTTTGGGGCTGGCATTTCATTTATTTTCTTCTTTAAAATGGGATTACAGGTTGTTAGGTTGTTGATTTTTTTTTTATTTTTTTTTTTTTGGTCAAGCAACCTCAGTAATTCAGGTTTCAAATTAAGTTTGCCTAAGGGTACCAAATAAAAGCTAATGACAACTTAATTACAGATATCATTAACCATTTAACCTTATCACATAAAGTAAACCTCATCCCAAGTTTTTCACTCCGCTCCCTCAGCATAATATGCCTAATGCTTCCCAAGAGAGTCAGGTCTGAGGCAGGGGCACGTGCAGCTGTACCACAGTGAGTCTGCCAGCAGCCATGGAACCCTGCCTGCCTCACGGACCTGGAAAACGTGTGGAGAAACTAAATCAGAAATCAGCTGCCAAAGCGCTGAGAACCTTTGGATACCACTGTTGTATGTGTGTGAAGATCCACAGGACCTCCAGCACAAGGCTGAACGAAGGGGTGAGGTGTACCTGGCTTCACATTCCTCCCTATTGATGGAATTTAAGAACGCAATTCACCTTCTAGAGTGTGTTGTGCTTTCAGAGCCTGACGGGATCTCAGGATCCAGGAAGCACCCAAGGAAGCGGTTTCTAAACAATAAACCAGATCGCTAATATCCCAGCTGTCTCCATGACAACCAAACTGGATTGCTGTTGGATGTGATGGTGGATTGCCAGTTCTTAACCCTCATGAATAAAAAGACATTGGAGAAATCCACGCAAGTGGCTTCTAATCTGCTTTTCAGTGAGATTGCAATTTAATGGCTGTGTACCTTTTTGAATCAATACAACAATAAAATGCAGAAGAGGTGCTCCCAAAAAGCTGAAATAAGGCATTTTTTCTGTGAAACAACCAGCAAAATGATTTAAATAAAGTACAGCAATTTAATCTCCAGAACTTTTTCACACATCAATATGTACTTTAAACGTATGAATTTTATTTTAGCCTTTCCACTATTCCTTAACACCAGTTTTTTTTGTCCTACACCATTTTTATTCCAGAAGAGCTCAGATGAGTTCAGCCGTTTTATTGCTAGTTTGCATTGGTACAAACTGAAGGATAATCAGGTCTGGAAGACTGATATGAAAAATGTGATGAGCAGCTGTGGTGTTTAAGATAATGTTTTCTGAATTACAACAGACATCACCACTGTACAGGGTAAATGTAAGACCAAAAAGTAGACTATCTTAAGAAAGCAGATTAAAATTCAGCCACTAAAAAGTGCATAGACATTAAAAAGCAGAAGTGCATTTGTACGGGTTGTACTGGTTGCAAGGAGGTTAAATTGGAGACCTGGCACTAATTTCAAGCTGCAAACAGCAGTCACAAAAAACAGAAACAAACCAACAAAAAGTCACAGAACAGAGAACAAAGAATGGATTTCAGTGTATGTTGGGAGGGGGTGTTAAAAATTGTGTTTTCTTAGATTTTAAGAAATGGAGTTCAGATGCTGAAAGATTGTGAGCATATCTGAGGAGATGCTGCTTGGCTACACGCACATGGCTGAGAGGGCAGCAGATCCTCCATAAGGAAAACTTTAAACATTAGGACTGGATGTGACAGAGTTCCCCATGGGGGATCCCTCCCCAAGCCAAGATCTGCTAACTTCGCCATCAAGTTTGTTTCTACAAACTTCTTCAAGGACAGATCTACTGCATTTCTGAGTGCCTGGTTGCAAGACAACAGACCACTGGAAAAATCATTCTGGCAAGTAACCGTCAGACCCATGTGTAGCAGAACCCCAGCACAAGTCAGAGCAATGCTTCAGCAGTCTGAGTCCTCACTTTTCCCATAGCTGAGGCATGTCCAGAGCAATCTGCTTTGCACTCAGATTATTTCCATTAAGAGAGAAGTGTCGTTCAATTTTATCCCCTTAAATGTCAAAAAGAACAAGGATCAAGTTTCTGGTTTACCAGATTTTGACTTTAGCAATTCATTGAGCATCTCACTGCTCCAGTTTTATGGAAATCAACTTGGGATTTTTCTGACTCATGAACACAATCAAGACTTAGAGCTATCCATCTTAACTAAGTCTTGACATTGATGGGAATTGCCCATTTCACTCCACTGCCATCAATAGATTGGCAGCCACTTACACTCAGGCAGGGATCTGCCCCCAGGTAAAGTCACAGATTCCTGGAATTCTTCAGCAGTGTGAAATGAACTAAAATATGAATTTTTTCACATCATAATGTATGTACTCATCAGTATAAAAAGCCATTATCAGAAAAGCCACAGACCATGACGTGGGCTGTAGTACATGTCAGTGTGGTGGTAATTCTGTCATGATTGTTCTATTAAGTGCACATTAGCATCAGCCAACTTTGCCTTGCAGTCAATCAGCAGGGGGAAAAGGGGAGAATATAGCAACAATGAACACATCCTATAGGCATCTTGTCACCCTTAATGAGCTGCAATTAGCAAAACTGCCTTTATTAGCTCCACAAGTGTCAGAACTCACGACTACCTAGACGTGCTACTATTAAAACATGGCCATCACCACATGGCAGCCTCTTATTTTATACCACTTACGAGCAAAATACTCTTTGGGCCATGCTGGGGAGCGCGTGGCTGTAAGGCTTTGTACTCTTCCTGCATCTCTTTACAACTTCACAAACAATCTACCTCTATTATAAGATCTTCAAAATTGAGCCCATTTTATTTTCTGAACAAAATCAGCCTGAAAAAAATCCTCTATAAAAATAACTGAAGATGCCACATAGAATTATTTAAGACTCCATTTTCAACTTTGATAGATTCACTTTATGACATCCACAGACAACAGTAAAAATCCTCATTTTCATCAAGTGCCATCTTAATGCAGATGGTGCCTAATTGAAGTCCACAGTGTCAAAGATGACACAGTAGTTACCCTGGGAGTTGAAAAATGACCCTGAATCTGCAACAGAGCTGTCCACACAGCATTGCCAGAGCAGCTTACTCTGCTTTTGGGCTGCAACAGCACCGTCAGCCCACAACTGCTATAGATTCATCTGTCATTTTTCTAGCAGTTTTGCATGTTAATTTATGTTATTGATTGTGCAGAGCACTGAGCTGTGTAAGGGTTAGCTTTGAAAATGGAATCTATTTAAAATATTTTGGCAATACCTGTCACTTTTTAAGTTCACGTTGTAGTACCCAGTGCTTCTGCTGATAGTATTGATCATGCTGTTAGGTTCTGCAATGACTTATTCTTACAGGTATCTTGGAGCCATAAAATAGGATAACATTTCAGCCACATCCCACAGAGCCGCTTTAAGAAGTCTGCCTTCTAATTCTATTCAGCAGAATTATGGAGCTCAGGTAGCTAGCATTTGTCCATGCTTTAAGAAAAATATAACCTGTTTGCTACTCGAGCCTTCCAGCAGCCTGAAACAGAGATAAAGATGCACACACCCATCAGAAGAATATTAATTTTAAAATGGCTGAGAAGAGGCAGATTTAAAGAACAGCATTATCTGACTGCCAGTAAGTGAAGAAAAGGAATATCTACACCAACTGCTCACTGTTACTGGTGGGAGGAGCCGGGCAGCACTCACCAAACCCTCCCAGCTCCATCAGCACCGAGATAACGAGCAGCTCGGGGTGAAGGTGACACAGGCTGAGCTTCAGCAGCAATCACACATCCCTGAGTCCCCACCCAGGGCTGCTACACACTGCTCTGCCCAGCCAAAGAGATCTCGCTTTCAGTCCCACCCCACAGTGTTGCACTAATTCAGGCCGTTTTTCACGACTCTCATCTTCACTCCTTCAACCAAGAACATGAAACCAAAAGCACAAATCTATCACTTTGTATTTCCTATATGCAAACAAGGACAGTGTAGCTTGGATAGAGACGTGCCGAACTTAAAGTCCTGCTGCATTTCGCTTTAATTTTACAATCACTTCTAAATTATGAAATTCCCAACATGAGGTGTACTCCAAATGCATCAGTTAATACTACCTGCATGAGAGGCAGAGGTATTAACAGCGATTAACCGCTGATTGTTCTGCCTATCATGATCATTTTGTTAACATGCTAAAACAACTGGCCTTATTAAAGCATGTTTTTGAGTCTCTAACTTCAGTCAGTAGATCAATATATTGTATTTTCCTGGGTTCAAGGAGTCTGCAAATAGTATCATAAGATGCTTGTGCAAGCAAACCAAATGTAAATAAGCTTTTCAAGCAGACTATCAATTAAAGATATGAAAAAGCCCTTTATTAGCTCTCAATTTTAATATCGTTTGCTTGGCTGGAATCCTAACAAGGAAGATGATCAGCAGCTCAATTTAACTAACCTAAGTACCAGCCTCCTACCGCCACACACCCCCAAAGTAAAGCAAACATACTTGTAGGTTGATCAAAGGAAATAGTGTTCAAAAACACAGCTTTGATAATCAGAAATGAATTAATGTTTGTACAGTGCTTTAGAAAGCATCCCACAAATACTCTTTAAAAAAACATATTAAAAAGTCAGTTGAGCTCTGTTCATGTTTGATGAACAGGGATCTTTACATTTAAAATCAATACCACTCATTCCAACAGGAGCAACTGTAATTAAGAAGGTGTTAAGAACAATCATGATCTGGTTCAAAATTAAATCCATCTTCATGCCATGGTTAAGGATTGTAAATTAAATACAACACTTAACACCTGTAAGATCCACACTAGCACTCACATCTTGATTCACTTAAGCTGAGGATCTCATTTAGTGAAAGTTGATAAAAATACCATGAAATCCCCCTCACCAGATATGCTTTCTGTAGTTGAGATGCAAAATGTAGATTGATGCAAAGCTGGGGGATGGGAAAGACATTTAGTGAATCATAGGCAGCTAGGAAAATCATGATATGATGCTTTCTTTCAAGTCTGCTTTATAGTTGTGTATCTCTGGGGAGTAGCCTAATCTTCAGAGCACGCTAGCCAGATCAATTAAGACTCCACAAACATTACTCTGAAAAAGAGCCTGCCTCCCCAGTAAACATCTGCTCCAATCTGATCACATTTACAAGCAAAGGAGGAGGAATGAAACAGAAGAACGCCCATGTTTGATACATGTACAGTTTTGAGTTTTAAAGATCCCAGCAGAAAAGGAGGTAGAATTGCAGCACTGGGGAACAAGTGGATGTACAAAACCTTTTATCACCACATAGCTAGGGGGTCGTTAACAGAGGCCTCAGGCTAGGGCACTAATTACTCCAGTTCTCCAAAAGCAGATGTACAAAATAAGATTCTCATTGCATATTTGAACAGAGTTGAGGGCTGCTCCAGGTTTATGATTGTGTTTTTGTTTATATGCACCTTCATGTTGTACTGAAGTATGTTTTCCGGTCCAAGAAAAGGTTGGTAATAACATGAATGTAAAGGAATTTGGACAGGAACAAAGATGTAGGTAATTGTATCAGGTTTAAATCTCATTTTTTTAGATTCTCTTTGAGAAATAAGATGCAGTGATATTTTGAATGTGCTGGCCAGCTGAGCGGGTTTGCAAAACAAAGAGCAATGGTCATTCCTCACCTGTGCTCTGTAACTCTATTAAGACAGACATGTCCAGGCATGCTCTTTTTCCCCATAGCACCAAACAGTTCACTTGAAAATTCTGGGGCTACTAAGAAGTTTTCAGTCTGAGTTGTGAACAAACCACTGAGGGCACTGTTCATGTCCCAGTTCTCCGGCATTTTCAAGTTGCAGCAAGCAACTGCAGATGAGACCAGGGAAGGAGTTGGTATCACTGCTCTAAAAGCCAGGGTCCTGAAAATGCACCCTACCATCCAACAGAGCTTCGTGGAAAGATAACATTTCTATTTTGTATCTGTTTGTACAGATAAGCACAGGCAGTTTATATCTTCTTTACTGTACTCCCATTTCTATGCTGAAGAATATGCACTGTCAGCCACAGGAAAAAAAAAGTCACAAAGCCTGGTAGCCTGTTTTTTTTTTCTTCCTCCTCACATTCACATTTAATAATGAAGGAGAAAAGAGACTGTCAAATGCAATAGGATATCGGGAAAAACAGCTTTACATTTCAATTACTTTTATATATCATTAGGACTGCTTTGCAAACGTCTCCCCTGCAACTTCAGGAAGCCATTTAAATCATTCCCTTCCAAGAGCACTAATTCAGACTCCTGCAGCCAGGTATCCCCAGTGTGACCATCTCTGCATTAAGCCACTGAAACTGAGCACTGAATGCAGAGCAGCTAAGCTATAAATTTATTGTCACATTACAGGATTTCCTGTTAAAAATGAAGAGCCTTGTTTCTCTCTTTTGTGCTACAATTGAGCACTGGGATCTTTCATCCAGGTGATTAACATACGAGTATAAATCTGTTTCTTGCCAGTCAGTTTCACTCATGATCCCTGTGACACAACATAATCATCAGGAAATTCCAGAATAAAACTGTCAGTCAGTTCAAACAATGTTAAAGATTTACGGAACAGTAATGAAATCTGTAATGCTGGAATATCAATATCAAGGTGTTCTGATGGCACAAACATTATTAAAAACAGTAGATGTAAAATTCTTTTATGCAACACAAAACATTTTGCCTTTGAAAAGATTTATGTGAGGGCTGAGGCTCTCATACAAGCAATACCAAAAGCTTTTGCTGTAAAAAGTCAGCTTCCCTCCCAGAACAACCCACTGTCTGAAATACCCCACCTTTGGGAAAAAGAGAACTAAACAGAAGGTACTGAGTGTTGGCCTTTGTCGATTTTGAATGGGATGAGGAGGAGATGTAGCACCTCTCCCACAGTGTAATTATTTAAATCCTCCTCAGCTGTAGTAAGAGTAAAGTTTGCTCTTGTAAAACACATAACCCACAGACAGCAATCTTGACCTCAATACTCACATGCTAATGCCAACCTCTGGTCTTAAAGGAACTCTTCAAAGAGCATAAACAACATCCCTGAACCTCCATTACATTTCATATGCTAAATGTATTGTCCAAAGTTACCTCAAGAAGAAAGCAAAACTTGCCTCATTTACCATGAGCTCAGCTTTGACTCAGATTCTATTCTTGATCATTACATTATGCAAACTACTTCATAAAGCTCCATAATCCCCTTAACGCAGCCCACATTATATTAAAAATTAAAAATGACTATTGTTTCCATTATCCTTTTAATTGGATGATGGCATGACTAATAGACAATATGAAAGTCTACTATTTAATCACACAGAATCATCCTGGTTTACATTTTATTCGTGCCAGGTTTTTCTACATCCTAATGTTAAATTGTCAGTTAACAAAACGCGTAGCTTTCCACTTCAGACATGACCTCTGGTTCAGTAATATACCACTTAAAACCCACCACAGGAACGTGGTGTACAAATAACTAATTGCACCCCCAACATTTGGCGTTCTAGATGTTTAGCATCAGATGGTGGCAATTTGAGAGCAAGAGCACTCAACAGGCCTTCACCCTGTAACAAGACTCATTGCACAGGTATCAGCTGCCGCATTCCTGGGAATCCAGGGAATTCCCTTCTGCTTTGCCTGCACGAGGATGAAGGAAGACAATGATATAAGATTCCATTCAGAAGCACACAAGAGCATGCTACTGCAATTCGATGAGCTGATTCTTATGCTAAATTGAGCACCATATACATCTGCAAGGAAAAAGCATCAGAAATCGCTCTAGCAATACTCAGTGTTCACCAGAAATTCTTCCTGGCTGTAGCAAAACCCCACACAATATGACACTGATCATGTAAAGATCCCATCTGATATTTTATGTAGTCAATCATGTAAATACTGTAAGTTATTTGGTTAAAGAAAGAACTACCAATGCACACCATATTGAACCATCAACAAAACATCCAAGATGAAGCTACCACAGGCAGTTCTTTGTGAGTTTCCAATGTAGAGGCTTAACAGTAAGTTCTTAGTTAATGAGCAAGTGTCTTAGCATCATTTTATCATTTTATAGTAACAGTTTTAGAATTTTTTTTAAACTGTTTCTGATGAATTTCCTGCTCTTGCAAAATTAAAACAAAAACATAAAAGCATTAAAGTTGCTGAAAAGTTGTATATTGACACAACAACAGATTACTCCATTTAGGCTTCAGGGCATTAGAACTGCAGGGTATTTTTAATCTTTGTTCTAAATGTAGAAGGTCGGTATCTAAATGAAATGCTTTGACTAACCTGCTGCGTCCTGGTTTTAGATTCAGTTCACAAATCGTTCAAAGGTTTGAACTTTACATCCCTGCTCTGAGAAAAGAAATATTTTCAGAAAGCTCAGATGTTCATTAGACAGAAAAGCTCTTATTGTTCATTCTAGTCCCAGCTCATCTTCATATTCACCCTTTAAAGAACCACTTGACTATTTTCCTCACAGTGAAATATTCATGGATTGCAAATTATGCAAAGGAATTAGTTTAAACAATGTTTCACAGTTGCTATAAAATATGGGAAATCATTTGAATGAGGGAGAGATTGCTAAAACTACAGAGGGCTCATTTCTTCAGAGGCCAATATGTGAAACATCTGCAACACTCGTATTTAATAAAAGAGCATTAAGTTTCAGATAATAGTACAGTTTGGTGTAAGGAGGAGGTAATACTTCTCCTAATAAAGTAAAAATATATTACATGCAACTTAAATTGTAAAGCCATTAGAGAGA
>PPHD01007694.1:0-22728 GCA_002909625.1 Bambusicola thoracicus
AAAAAAAAAAAAAAAAAAAAAAAAGGCAGAAAGCTCTCTATTTGCTCTGGATAACTAGCAAATAATAATCTTTCTCTAACAGATATTTATAGCGGATAGACTGCAAAGATATTTGGGAATAGGAACGAGATACTCTGGGGAGAATGCTGAAGGAGACTTGGAAATATTCCACAAGCTTAATGTATTCTAGTGGCTATTTTTTCCTAGTTAAAAAAAAATGTGATTCTAAGACTTCAGGCTCATGTTGAATATAAAATATGCATAGCACGGCAGAAAGGCATTTGAATCAAGTGTTGCTGGTGTAACCAAATGGTCATTATTATGTTTTTCAGTGTGATGCCATTTAGGAAGGAGGACCACCTTTTATACTCCTCATGAATAGTTTTCCACCAAGATATAGGTATTTTTGTGGTATATGTGATGCTCCTCTGCATCCCTTGTGATGCACCAAAAAAGAACAAACAAACAAGGAAGTTCACTTCAATCATAATTCAGTTGCATTAAAAAACTTAGTTAATCACAAGAAGTAATCTTTCTGACACATTGGCGATTGCTTATGATGGCAACATCTAGAACAGCAGCTTTCAAAGGTTTGTAATGATTCAGAACATAAATTTGCATAGATTTTATGAAAGTAAGACAAAAGCAGAACTCTTCTGTTCAAAAAACTATTTACAATGAAAATTTAAGTAGATGTGAAAAACTAAACAACAGCAGTGTAAAGGCTATTTGGAGAACAGAGCATCCTTTAACTCCAGAATATCAAGAGTCATATCTCACAGCCATGTCATGACAGCATAGGCCTGTAGCTGCTACTTATTTTCAGTTTCAAATCTTAGTAAAAGTTTGCTAAAAGTACAGAAACACTTTCCTACTACTGTCCTTCTAACAAAAAGAGCCACATTTCACTTGAGGTAGTTATGCTGTTCCTCATGGAGAGACATGCAATGAGTACAGACATTGATGTGACCCCCCAAAAGTTTCCTCTATAAAGACATGTGCTCAAATGGTACCAGCAAAGAAATGTCTGCGAGCCTCAATGTATTTTATGAGGATATTCAGTTTGGTCCAGAAGTAAGCATGTGAATACACACAGTGTACTTACTTTAATTGGAAATGACAGAGAATATGTTAGGTGGACTACAACCTGGTAGATTTTTAAATTTTACTAACAAGGTTTTCTAAATGAGTGCTATTTTTTATAGAAAGGACTTCCTATGAATGAGTTCTTTACTTGGTATGTTTTGTATTTTTGTCAATTATGTATATAATGCCATAAGGCTTTTGGTAGTAAAGTTCCCGCATTTCGTGAAAAAAGTACAAGGCTATCAAAGTTGCTATTTTGGGGAAAGGTGGGTAGTTTGGTTTAAAAATTGAAATTAAACATTAAATTTGTGTATAGTCAAATATAAAATACAAAAATTGGAACTTTGGAATACAGAATAGAAAAGCGGATTTTCAATTGACGTAAGAATGAAAGTTTTAAAAGTCAAAAACGACCATAAATGGAATGGTCTGGGGAAGAAGGCTGGTGTGTTGTGTGGTGAAAAGAAAGGGGAGCTTTGAGGGCGAGCAGGAACATAAGCATAGTATCAGTTGAGATGTATGGCACTGATGAACAAAAGGCAAAACATGAGGGGACCTCAGGAAAGATTTTAGAGTTTTACTAACATCTAATGAGAGATACCAAAGTGTTCTGAAGGACTGGCAATGAAATTGATCCAGAATTAAGGACAGAATTATTAATATGACAAAGAGAAAATTAAGAAGCACATATGACTGTAGGAGAATATACTTTGCTGGGACTTCTCAGCATGTCTGACAAGGAAATAATATAACTTAACAGCCAGCAAGTCTTTGCAGATAAACTCATCTTTTAAAATGCAGTTTATTGTAAATAACTTTGGACCAGCTTAATACGAAAGGATATACCCCTAATTTAGGCCTTTAATTCATGTTCAAAGCAAATAAGATTTAAGCTGTTCACTTCCACTTTGGAATTTGTAGATCAGCAGTTTCTCTATTCCTTTTTATCTTAGGAGAATATTTTCCTATGACTTATACAGACAGTTCTGTTTTAAGGTGACTGTAATCAAATAGTTTCCTTTAGAGGTCATGAAAGAACTTCTCCCTGATGCACGGATAAGACAGTTGTATTCTGTTTATTCCTTTTTCTATTAATTCCTTTGAGGTAGTACAAATTAGCCCCTGGAGATCAGATAATTTTTTTGAATACATCTGTGCTCTAGAGGAACAGTGGTAATAAGCCAGCTGTATCTTGCTCATGAACTCAGCTTTAAAGAGATTACAGGGCTTGGGGCTGCAGCTCAGATGCTCAGAGAAAGGTTTTTAAGGGCTTTTCCCTTCTCCTGCAGCGCAGGACATCTTTGTGCCTTTCACCGTGCAGTCACTTGCCCTAAGAAGCATTAGCAGCATTTCTTCCACTCTGTCACCCAACTGTTTCATCTCCTCCTTATTTCAGTCAATATAGATAAATCTTTGGTTTCATTAGCGGAGTAACTGGGCTCAGTCTCGTGGGTTGAAGCTCAGTCTAAGCTTTCTAGCCCATGAGGTCTGGAGTTCTCTGAAACACTGTTCCTTTTGTATTTTCCACCTTTTTATTTTGCTGAAAATAATTTAGCTATCTGAAAGTGGCTGCAACTGAGTAAAGTCACTGGGAATTGGCATTTATTTCTTTGTTCCCATTGAAAATACTTAAGCCTATTTTTCAGCAACAGACTTAAACATAATATTCTAGTTCCAGACTGGCCTTACCACTGCAGTAGACTCTGAGTAACACATGGTAGGGTGGGGAGATGTGGAAGAAAAATGTCTGCAGCTCCCTATGAGTACCAGAGTAACCTGGCTTCAGGTTAGGGGAGCAGCTACCACATAGTTAATGTCCTTACAGATGTCTTATGTTTAAAAGAAGATAAAAATAAGTCTTGGAGAAGGGCATGTGTAAAATTTAGTGGGAAACCCACTGTTTCCAGGAAGCTGGTAAATCACAGTAGAAGTCCTTGAGGAAGTTTTGAGACCACAGAGCTGTGGTTATAGGGAGAGTGTTCTGTTAAGTTTCTATTTGAGTATACCATAGAATTCCTTACATTTCTTGTGGGAGAGAGGTCAATCTCCTTCTCAAGTAACTCCATTTAGACCTTTGAGCTTTCAGTTCGCTTCAGTCTGAGGTAAGAGAGCTGATAGATTTGCACTCCTTTACTTCCACCTTCAGACACCAAAATTTGAGTTGTGCAAGGCTCAAAGCTGATGTAAACTGAGGTACTGGTTCCAGGAGGTTCATGGTCTCTCGTAGGGTTATAATAGGCACCCATCCAGTAACTGAAGGATGAAGAATAGTAACTTGTTTTCTCAAGGTCACTTTAGCATAGCTTCCAGTAAAAATACATTGAAGAAGTAAATGCACAGTAAATAATTTTATGTCATTGAAATGCCATAAAAGATAGAATTTGCTGAACCCATCTGAGATAACCTGGAAAAAAATGGAAGAGTGTTTTTCCTCACTGACTTTCAGTTAGTGATTTCAGTATAGCTATAGCTGAATCTTGAAGAATAACACACTAGAAGTACTGGAGAAGAAGGGGAATTTCTGCAGCAGATTTTTGTGAGAGCTCATTGTTTGAGGGAGTGTTAGAAAGTCCAGAGGAGACTAACATAATCATTCATTATTGTTAAAGCACATGGCTATTTATTTACTGCTTTTGTCAATTTATTGTTGATTTTTTCTTTTCCTCTGCATGACAGCAAACCAAACAGTAACTCCCAAGGACATTCACTTTACTTTCACACTACAGAGAATGAAAATGAGACAGCTGTGTCAAAAAGATGAGCAAGATAAGCAAAATAATTTGTCTTTTCAAAAATAACATAGAAATTTATGACAGTTTGTTATTTAAGTTTCAAAATACTATTGAAGATTATACAAATTGTGTTGTTTTCAGTTCAGAGTTTAGTTAAATAGAGGTATTATTCAGTAAATCAACTAAAAGTGACCAAATAAAAGCTTATTCTGACAAGAAAAACTCATTTAAATAAGAAGGTATTCTAATAGTTTCTGAATTTTCTTTAGTTTAGATGGAGTTCAGATCCTTTCTAAGGCTAATATGTAGTGCTGCTAAGCTCAAACTCTAGACATGGGAGCATTTGAACTGTAAGAGAAACCTGTATACAAGCCTGACTATATAAAGAGTATTGGAAAGTAAATACTGTGCTATATAAATAAATAATGCATTATGTGTTTGTCAGCCAATGAACTGACCTCAGAACCTGGGCTTTACAGGGTATAGTTGACAGCACCTTAAATCCTCCTGCTCTGGAAGGACTACTTGAAACCTACGAAGATTTGGAGGATCTGTCCTGTTCCATCACTATCTCCTGGGAGTAGTTGCAGGTTCTGCTTTTCAGTCAAAGGTATTGACCTTTAAGACTTGTCTCATTCTTGGTAATACTTATTTTGGGGTTGTTGGAGAAGTGAAGACAGTCATCCTTTGCTCTAGAGACCTGTACATCTTGGCCCCATTGGAACTAGATGATCTTTATTGTCCATTCCAACCCAAGCTGTTCTATGATTTTAAGTTAGTTTGAACAGAAATGTGTTAGTCCAAAGTTTGGATGTTGAATATATATCCTTAAAAGCCATAAATACTGCCCAGTAATTCCTCTGTTGAAAACAAGTGCATATGCTAGACACACAGGTTTTTTTAAGCAATTTTGGAATCTTAAATTCTTAAATTCAGAATGACAGTGAATTCATCTATCTATGCCTTTTGTTGCTAGAATTGCGAACTTGTTTATGTAGTACATCTTTCAACTTTTTGGTTTAGGCAGTTTCATTCCTGTGTTGAATCAGTATCACCAATGATGCATGCTTAGGGTTATTTACAAGGTTTTCTGCAAAAAAGAAAAAAGAAAAAAAGAAAGGAAAAACAAGCTATATTGCTTTTAGTGTTAATAGTACATTTATTATGCTGAACTATACATCTGTTTTGTCTGACATTATTCTTAGGTATTTACAGATAGCTTGGAGTTTAAAGTAATACTATAACAATTTTTGAAAAAAAAAAAAAAAGTCCTGGATGACAGACAACTTTAAGTATCCAAAACCACATGTGTTTGCCACAACTTGCTAACTTGCTTTTCAGCTCATAGGGACTTTTTTAGGGAGATAAAATAAATAAAACCAAATTCAATGTAATGAAATAACTGCCAGAGAAGAATATGCCAAAACGACAACTGAAGTACAGGCTACCACTATGGATGATTTTCTATTGATAACAATCAGTCATTTACTCCAAATAAATAGGCATATTTATTGAAGAGTTAATTAACTGATTTTTAATTTTAATTTCTTTCTTTCATCCTATTTTTGTCATTCTCTTTTAGTATTAATATGCAAAACAGCAACGTTTTTTTGTAAGATAAGTACAAAAATATTGGCCTGGGAAATTAGTGTATATACTCTCAGAGGTTAAATAGGTAGGCCTATAAATCTTGCCAAAAAAGGTACTTAAAAGGCTGTAATAGCTTTTTTTTTTTTTTTTTTTTTTTTTTGTCAGAGGAAATATGCCAGAGAGAAGTCAAAGAACAGTATGACTATTAAGATTACTGTGACCTTGACCTACTCAATGTTCATAGGGGTGAATTTAGAATTTTTTTGTGCTTATTTGGCTTATATATTTTTCAGCGTTTTCTTTTTTAGAATTGTGTATAACATTAATTATCAGAAATTTTACACCTGTAGAAAATTACTTTATCAGTGATACCTGTATGCGGAATTTGCATAGAATTTTAGAATTCACATTTTATCTATCAGTGCTGAAATACTGGAGTATTTGGAGGAAAGCCAGGACCTTTTTAAAGGATATAGAACACCAAGCATGTAGAATAGTAAAGAAAATCTGAAAATACTGAGACACTACACATCTAAAACATACAGTATATGTTCAGAAATACTACTACTTCTTAAAATGGTCTGTAATGCAGTTGTTAGGATGGTAAGTTATCATCTCAGAATGAAAGAAGAGTATTTTAGAATTGTACTTCTGCCTATTCAGACATTGGTATCAGTCAGACACTTCAGGAAGTTTAACTAAGTAATGGAGAATAATCTTCATCTTTGACTAGTCCACCAATAATCCTTATTGTGAGATGACTGGGTCAAATGGTAAAAAATAAATGTAAAGTAAATTTAGAATGCAGTTAATTGTCTTGAGCTGTTAGAAACTACTACGACTACTCAAAGAAACAAATGTAAAAATGTTACTACCTATTAAAAAAAAGAAAAGAAGATATGCATTTACTGGTTTTGCTAAGTGAGGTAGCACATATACTGAAATATCCAAAGTCTTGAGAGAGACTAGGATAATGGGCTAACCGTATGTGGAAAGAAACAATCCATTGATAAGACTACACAAGATCAGGTCTGAATTCAGGGCTATATAATGGTACTGGGTTTTATTTTTTGAAGACTGTGGGCCACTGTTTACACATGTCTGCATGAGTCATTTGGGAAAGTTGTTCAGAAACACAAGGAAGTAATTATTTTGAGAAAAGAAAGCAAGTTTAGGGAAGGATTGGAGGGGGGTGGGGGAAAGAAAATGAAAAAAAAAAAACCCAACCTCTGCAACTCAGGATATTGTGGAAGTCTCTCCGGTCAGTGATACTGGTACATTTTAACATTTCATCAAATCCCAAATGGAATCTATCTTAGTATGAGCAAACCTCAAGTAATGATTTATTTATACTCAAAGCATCTTAAGAGCAAGGTATCTAAAAAAAAAAAAAAGCATCCTGTTTACTCAAGGTTGCTGGCAGAAATAATGTCTATGAGATACTGCTTTCCTCTTTTCTGCATGGAATAGAACCCTGTGGAAATAAACTTAGCCAGTAAGGATAATTTAGTGATGAGCATTGTTAACTTCTCACAAATTTTACAAAAAAGAAAAATTCCTGAACTTGTTTCATAGACTTAGTCTTCTGTGAAACTTCAGTACTAGTATCTGCACAAGGTATGCTATAGAAAAGCAGTCTAATTTGTTTTGTATTCCTTACATGTTCAAATCTCAAACGTTTATATGTTTACATCTGTCCTTGCATGAAGGGCAATCTAGTCCATTCTTTTCCAATCAACCACTTTGTCCTCCAGTGATTTGCAAAAGGATACAATTTTTTTTTTCTTTTTAAACTATTTTTATTTACTTTCACAGAAATTTTTCTGACTGCTGGGGTGTCAGAATAATGCATTTCGGGCAATGATATGAATGACTGATTTTCTTACCACTGTCAAGCATTGCAGTTCAGAAATAGTTGTTCATTGCTAGCCCTATATGAAATCGGTTCTATCAATGTGTATTAAGATATTCTTGACAGAACATAAGGCCAAGGTAATCAAGAACAAAAATGCTTGTGAAAATTATCACAAATCAGAAATTTTGTGGTCCGGTGGCAATTTGACTCATTCTTCAGTCAGATAAACAATTTTTACTCTCTGGACAAAATTATGGACTGCAGGTATATTCTGAATGACAATAATTTAATGTTTATGAATGACTATTCTATATTTTACTTATGATCAAGGATATGATGAAACTTAGTAATTTTTCTGCAATTATATATCTATGTTATAGGCAAGATCATAGAAAATAAGGCTGGAAAAACTGCATTTATTATGTAATTTTGCCATAGATTTTCTAATAGATATTTGCCTAAACTACAACATCAAGCAAACTGCATATTGCCTTTTGTAATGCTGACTCTCAAGTTAGCTACTCTGTTCATTTATGGGTTTTCTGTTTAATACCTGTGTATTGCTTTAGTTTACCTATAGTTTTTTTTTCCATAAACTTTGTTTATTTTTCTACCTGATGCACTCAAAGTTTGATTTGCTGTAGGCAGATTATCCTGGTAATATTTAAACTGTGCTATGGCTGCGGAGGTCATGTGATTGGATAAAAAGGTACTGATTTCAAATACACCATTGATTATTTAAAAATCATTCTCAAGTGATATTTCTCTTGCATTTTTATGGTTTCCAAATTATAATTTAGATGCACAACTAGTATATCCTGAATCATTAGTGATCTATTTTCTGATTTTTTCCTGTGTTTCTTTTCCTGCCATTCTCAAGAGAGCAGAGAAAATCATTTCACAACGGACCAAAAAAAAAATCTAATTAAAAAGAAATTTTTAACTTGATCAAATCTGTTGGAAAAGCAATAATATGCTTATTTAGAAAAGAGGAGTAATAATTAAAATAGATGTATTATTTTCATCCCTTTCACCTTCACCTTGATTTTCCCATTTTAGATGAAATCACGTGTTTACTTTCCTAATGGCATTACTCAACTCAGTGTAACAGTCACTTTACTTAAGCTGACTTCTGTAAATCCCAGCTGATGTTCCACATCTCATAATTTTCAGGCAGGAATAATTTTGTTTGGATGCTTTGTGACATTACGGCTCTTGCTGAGTTCAGTGATCTGTCCTTTGATGTTGGTGGGGTATCGTCACTGAGTTCCTACTTTATCTTGCATTTAATAAAGCCCATAGTTAGTTTAAGGGTTGCGTTGAAAATTACGTATGTCCATTACTTCAGATATTCATCTCAAACAAGTTTAATTTAAAGCTGTAGGAGCATCAAATCTGCTTTCATAAATACATTTCCATAGAAAGTACTTTTCGTAAATTCTTTCTTAATAATACTTACATAAAAAATTAAGTATTATTAAGACATACTTTCTTTTATTCCTCAGTTAATATATTGTCAATACCATATTGACATTAGACACTTGCATCCAGTTGCTATTACTTTTGATCTCAAAGAGTAACAGTCTCAAATATAACTAAAAAACTTAAGTTGTACTGTTGTAGTAAAAATCTTTCTTTTACAAGGACGAACCATACTATTCAAAATATTCATTCAAGAATAATTTTTAATGCATTATCAGTATTTAAGGTTCTTTACCTGCAATTAAAGTATTAAAATAAAATAAAATATGGAATACGAGTTATAGGCAGTGATTTTAAGTAAAATAAAGCTGCTTTTTCTAAGCAAGAAGATTGTGTAGGTTTCTATCTGCTGGATAAGCCTGGATATATTTTTCTCTTCTTGTGCCCTCTTCAGAGAAGGTGCTGATAAGTTTCAAACAATAATAAACTAGGAAATGCCCCAGAGCTTTTCCCCCACAAAATAGGGAAAAAAAAAGAAAAAAAAAACCTCAAAAATAACAAAAAATCTTCACAAAAAGAAATATATCTTACCCATCATTTTCCTGACAATATTAAAATCACTGTAATGTAATCTGTTTAACCTCTAAATCTCCAGCTGAAACAGAAAACAAATGGTTCTTTTCCCAGAAATGAACTTACTTGCATGCAGTAAGATTTATTTAAAGGAACAGCACTTCTCATTGGAAATTAATCCCAGTACTTTATCTTATAGCATCGCTTTTCTTTTACTCACCACAATGGTTATTATATAGAAAAATGTATGCAGCAGTAGTCTGAGTCTCTCCTTTCTTATTTTGCTGTGCTGTTGGTCTCCTATTATCTGTAGCTATGCAGTCCTGCAGACAGTGTGACAGGAACTCTGTTACCTTGATAGCAAGTACAGCTGCAGCTTTTGCACTTGCAGTCTGCCTTACGTCTGTTAACACCCTCACTCCTTCCGGTCATTCCTTCCAGGGGAAGAATGACACCAGCATTTCTGAGCTGTTCTTGTGTTTTCGCCCAGAGCACTCGGGGAAAGCAGACTTCGTGATCTCCATGCTAACTACCAGCCTGCCTGCTGCCTGTTCTCCCTACTTCTGCCAGTGATGACATTCAGCTTGCTCCTCCATACAGGATACAGCACTGATTCCTCATTATGTAAGGCAGTCTAGGTCAAGTGTAGGAGAGACACTGCTGGCCTGAGCAAGCTAGTGGATTGCTTCCTCAGCTTCATGCTTCATGGGGTCTGGAAGCTGGATCCTGATCTTTGCTACATCTTCTTGGGTAAATGTTTTTGCATGATTTAAATGATTACTGTGCTATTTTTTCTATGCAGATAACTGTCAGCCATTCTGTGAATTGCAGAGAGAATTGCTAGGTGAAATCAGCTCTGTCAGCATGATTAAATTATCAGACTAGCTCTTCTAGGCATCTCAGCTTTAAGACACTTTAAAAATGAATAAATCATAAACTGGATTTGTTTAACAAACATATTTTTAAACCGTATGGGGATTATTGTTGATTTGACTGATTAAGCAGTGAATTAAATCCATTTGCCTGAGCGTGGTGTTGGGAAGCATTATTGGATATAGCTATTAGCTCTGAGAGGTTTACTGCAGTTCTTGGCTAGTGCTTTGTTTTACCCTTTGAAGTACAAATACTCTTCTTTTATTAGACAAAACATAAAAAAGCAAAAAGAAAAAATTAAATTTTCTTGCACTCTAACTATTTTCTGGAAGGAAGCAATTATATCCAGGATTTTATTTCCTATTTACTGCCTTAATACATGAATCGATATGCTTCTGAAATATCTAAGGTGAATACTGCAGATAAAATTACATTAGGTGGCTGCTCTGCAGAATGCCTTAACAGTATCTTAGCTAGATTTGCATTAGAGTGTTGCTTTTTTACAGGTACCATGCAGAATTCAAAGATTTTTTATATATTTATTCACAGTTGAAAACCAGTCTGTAATAAAACGTTGAACAGATTTTTCATCAAATGAATTACACATACAGGGGACTGTCAGGTGCTGGAATGTGTGATTATACTCGAATGCAGCAGAAGAGGCCCTGGAAAGTAACAGCATAGCACTGATGCTGCAGTATCATGTAGGGAATTTCAACAAGGCAAGCTTGCTAACTAAGGAAAAATAGCATTTAATAAATTATAATTTAATTAAAAGAGTAATTATAAAACTCACGTTTATGTGCAGTACCTTGGACAGCAACTTCTTTTCTCCCCTGTTACTGCAGTCCTGCTTCATGACAGTTGGCAATTTGTTATAATTAAATACTACAAATTTAAGATACGTTAGCAAATTCCAAAATACTAAAAATACCTGTGGTATACGTTGGTCAGCACATATATCAATCAGTTATATTTAGCAGCTTTCCAACAAGACTCCATTTAATGTATTAACCTAATTCAATACAAACATCATTTTTTATGTTAATAGGATTCAAAGCAGAACATAAAAAATACTAAATTATTATCTGTTGACTATGGTATTCACAGAAATGTTATATCTAGTAGGCAATCATTCATTCTAGGAATAAATACTAACATCTTTTTCTGAAATTCAAATAAGTTTGAATAGTAATATATACAAATATAACATTTTGATGGGAACAATGGAATTTGTTTAAACGCATTCATCCTCCCCCCTTCCCTCCCCTCTTTCCTTATAAACTAGTGGTTCATCACACTGTTCTAGAAATAACTGATAGAATTTCCTTTCAACCCTTATTTGTAAGTAACGTAATTCATTTTTAAAATAATTTTCTTATCTCATTTAAAAGCTCTTTTTCTCTTCATTGTCTCCTAATTGCTTTGTAGATTTATTCTTTGATTTAGTAGAAAAGCTAGGCTGTTGCCTTTATTAACTACTCTATAAGTGAAGTTACACTGAAGAATATATGACGTGTTTTTGATATCCTAAAATCACCTCTCCTCCAATGCAATATATGGCATGAGGCATTGGCACAGAGAAGCTGTGCATGTACCCTCCCTGGAGGTGTTCAAGGATGGGTTGTAAGGGACCCTAGATAGCCTGATCTAGTGCCTGATTTAGTGGTTGGCTACCCTGCCCACAGCAGGGGGGCTGGAACAAGGTGATCTTTAAGGTCCTTTCCAACCTAAGCCATTCTGCGTTATATATGTTACTATATTTTGGTATGACATATGTCACTTTAGGGCAGAGAAATTGAATCTGATTTGTAAAGTACGTTATGAATGCACTAATATGCAGAATATGAACCATATACCAATACCTCCTGGTATTTTCCTGTGGTTCAAGAGAATGGTCCAATCCATGGCTACATCAGTATCATGCTTTTAATATTCAGTAAATTGCTTCACATCACAGTATACATGATTGGATCTCTGGCAAACTTTTCTTGAGACTTTTATTCACTGTTGTTTTCTGATGTACAAGGGACTGTCTGTGCTCTCTCCACAGCCCTGGGAATGCCACTGGAACTGAGGAAACTATGGAAGTGTGTGAATTGAATTATTGTAGAATAATGTGCGTAACATAAACAATGGAAATACCAGTTTTTATGGTCCAATGTAAGCAAAATATAGGAGTGCCCATTAGACTTTATTTTCCATAAACATATTTATAGATTATATCTACCCACTTTCACTGAGTGGTCAATATATAGTATATATATATATGATGACAAATATATGTTCTTAGTGCTAAGTTGAAAAAGTAAGACTACTAAGAACTGTGTTTATCTTATATAACATATAAATTTCAGTCTATAATAATACAACATACAAGCTTTCCATGTAAGACAGAGCTCTCACAAATTCCAATATTTCACTGTCATTTCAAAGTGCCAACTTTTATTTACATTTAGTAGGGGAAAATGTTCCATATGTGACAAAAATCAGTTGCTGTAGAAATTGACTATGTTTATCTATTCTGAAGATACCACCTGGCAGATATGTTCTGTTCCTTCTGCAACCATTTAAGAGACTTTAACACCTGCTTGTCCATGGAGAGTCTTGGATGGCTTATTCATTCTAGGTTTAGATGGATTACTCTATTACCCACTGCAGTTTGCAGAATTCATTCCTAGAACAGCTAGACAGAGATACTGTGAAAAATTGAGGGAGATTGCTTAATGCATTGATAAATTAAATTTTCTTCAGATATTCTCATTTAAGAAAGAAAATATTGCTCTTAGTCCTTTATTTATTGTGTATATAGAATGTGCTCTTTTGCATTCTTGTTTTCATGGTTGAACACCTAAGCTAGTGAAAGTTAATTTAGAATATTTCTTCAGATTATAAATAACTGTATTATTTGCAGCACACAAGCTGAAGCAAGGTAGTCTCAAACAGAACTCCATTCTTTTATTTTAAGATGGAGTTCATGATAAATTCCTGTCATAAAGAAACTGTGCTGTAGAGGATAACCAAAGGAGGACTTCTAAATGAATCCTTTCACACATGGAAGAAAATTCGAACCTCCCAGTTTCTCATGATGACTAGTGTTGGGAAGCTTGTTGGCAACTGCACCAAAAAATTACTGAGCTGTTCTTCACCAGTTCCCTTAAATATTTGCCTAGCAATTTTTGAGGCAGAGACAATAGTAGACCAGATCAGTGTTTGCATGAGGATATTGAACCAGTCTCCATTAAGGCCATATTATCAGGTCTGCAGACTCTGAAATCTGCAAGATTGAAAACTCAAGGCTGAAGTAATGAAAATTTGCCTGACAACCATGTGCCTTGTCTGCAGGACACATACTGAATCTCCTTTGGGTCTGTTGGATTGTCACTTCAGCCATTAAAATGATCACTCCTACTGCATCCAAGATGGAAGAAATTTTTACTGCACCCAGGAAGTCAAAAATTTATGAAGTAAATGCGAGTATTGTAGATTTCCTTGATTTAGAAATTATTTTCTTTTACAAGCTATCAAAAATTTCTCATTTGTTTTGACAGTAAAAATTCAAGTTGAGTTTTTGGGGGTAGAGGGCAGCGAGATTGTTTCCCTTTATCTTAGCACTGAAGCAGGTG
This sequence comes from Bambusicola thoracicus, assembly GCA_002909625.1. Lineage (NCBI taxonomy): Eukaryota > Metazoa > Chordata > Aves > Galliformes > Phasianidae > Bambusicola > Bambusicola thoracicus. The sequence continues at coordinate 13,758 of PPHD01007694.1, forward strand.
ATGTGATTGAGAAATCTATACATTTCTGCTTTCTACAATTGTGGTGTGATATATAAGTTTAAAACATAAAAGATGTAAGCAATCAAAGGATTTAGCTCTTCAGCTGTTGCTGTTGTGTTGATAAAATCTTATGATTCTTTCAAAGCCCATCATCAGATGACTCGTATTTTAAGAAGCCACCCAAGGAACTTCTAAAATACTGACAAACCTTATGAATTTTCTTCACACTGTTTTCTGGTTGAGCAGAACTTGAGCACCGAGTTATACCAGTGTCTCCAGTGAAATCTGAGGTACAGGAAACACTGCTTAAAAAACAAACAAACAAAAAAAACTTTAGTATTCTCTACATGTTACTTGGAGATTTCTGGAAGTCAGTTGTTATATTAAGCATCCTATGCTATATTTCTAATGATGCTTAAAGAAGGATCTTTTAGGACTACTGAACATAGTATGCTTTCATAATACACTAAATTACTATTAAACTGGAGATAAATTTACTGTGTTCAGTGTTATGTTCAGGACTAAACTTGTAGGCACCTGATTATAGCTAAAATATTTTTACTACATTGTGTTTATTGTCTAGTTGTCCAGATTCTAGTTTACTGTTTTATTTTATGGTGTTTCAAACTGCAACATTTTGCAGGAGCTATTCCTGTAAAATGTAAAGTACACCCAAAGTATAGACAAGACTGGAGGAATTTCTATTAAAATGTCAAGCTAAGGGCTCTTTTGCCTTTTCACATGGGGATAAATTTATAAATGCTTGGCAGTTCATCATTTCCAGAAATGTCTTCCATGAACAGAAATACTTCTGGCAATTGTCAGTTGGAATAAAACATCTGTTTAGTATTTCAAATTTTAAGAATGATTCTGTGTCAGAGGTGTTACTATCACTAAGCAGTAATTTGTCACCTGAAAATGCTTTTCATAATCCTGAAGAACTTTGCAAGAGTATAAGAAATAATAATAATTCAGCTTTTAAAGTTACACCTAAGCATTATACAATTCAAGAGCCTGATACCAGCTGATAATAATAAGATTATTGGTCTTTCTACTTTAAGGTCATAGAATTACACCGTGTTTGGGCAGTGGGGAAATGCCTATGCTCTTCAGCAGCCTATCAGTGGTGACTACATAAAAGCTAAATTCAGAACTGATGATCATGGCAGCAGTACTGGAAAGCATCTCAAGTCTTTCTAGATCAGTGCTTAGGCACATTTTAAGGAGACAGTTTGCATGGTTGTTTATAGCTTGGTCTTGTCCTGTGTGTACTTTTCATAGCACATCTAAAGTTGAGGAGGAAAAAAAAAAGCACATTGAAAATACTTCCAAACAAAGTCAGTCACTCACTTTTTTTTTTTCCTGTTTATGTTAACCTTTTCAAAACCAGCAGTCTTTCTGACAAACCTGCTGTTGGAGATGTAGGTTGCATACTTTTTTTTCCTCAGTATTTGAATATTAGTGTTTGTATGTAAGTGTTTTAACTATTTATTTAGTGTCATAAGGTTGTATTCTTTTAATCACTGTAATATTTGTACAGAAAATATTTTAAAATTTAAGAGATCAAGCTTTGGTGTTCTTTTTGGAACAGTGTCTGATAAATTCTTGCAGATTAGGTATTATACTGCGAGAATCCAAGTGCTTGTTGTTAAGGGCCAGTGATTGCAGGCCACCAGTTCGAGTTGGAAAAATTTGCATAATTTAGATTCAAGCAAAATGTAGGAAATCAAAACCTCGTGATGTACAAATCAGAAAAATATTGGAATTGTGTCTAGGGGACTAAATTCACTATAACTGCGTGGGTCGCTGAATTTCAGGTTAACAAGTACCTGTTAAATCACAGATGACATGTTGTATTGTTGCCTTGTTGTATTAAAGTACTAATTTGGTTTATTCTTTCATACCTTTACTTTCAAAAAATGCATTATGTGATGAAAAGAATGCAGTATTATTTTTGGCTCTTCGTCTGTGCACTTCTCACCTTCCCAGTGACTGCCCAATTTCCTACTATGTTGCACCTATCTTCTCCCAGCAGGAGTGAAACTGGATTTCAAGTGTTTGCTAATGGCTATCCCAATTCCACCGCCCCTCCCCCCTTTTTTCTCTTTTTCTTTCTTTCTTTCCATCTGTCTTTCTTTTTTGTCAAGAAAGCAAAACTAGAAATGCTATTTGATTTAGCTTGAAACTGAGGCTGATCCAGTGCAGCTGCACTTTATTGTATTAGCACTTCCTTTTACTTACCAGTCTGAATTTTAAAAAACAGCATTTTTTGTTTAGGTTCCAGATTTGGCTGCTCAGCTGTTATCTGAGAACATCTTGATTTATAGATCTGACACAGCAACTATGTACCAGGCTGCAATTTTGGCAATGTTGTCACTAATACAGTAGTAGATAGAAACATCATATGACTGTGGCACGAGAACCCTTTAACCCTTTTTTTTTTTTTTTTTCTTGAACCCGTGACGAAACATGTTGGATCTACCAACAGTAGTCAATGGAGAAGTGTAACACAAGCCAGCATAAGCAGCATTTAGTAGTGGCAAGGACTAACCTGGAAAGGTTTCTGATGCTTTTGTACTGGAGTACCCATACCCAAACTATTTCCCTCTCACATTTCAGAGGCAAATAATTAACAGAAAGGAAATGTAAATTAATGAGAATTTTTAGTCATTTAACAGTGGTTGGCAAAATGTATTTCTCAGCACAACCTTTGCCCTTTGTTCCTTCCCGAAGGAACAAAGAACTGTAGATTTTCAGGCTCAAATATTACTTATTTTTACAAAGCCGCTGGTAAGAGTCAATTCGTTTCTTTAGCCGGTAGGTGGGGCTGTCCTTTCACGTCTTTGTATCTTTTTTTCCTCTATAGTTTTTTTTTTTTTTTTTTTTTTTTTTTACCCTCTGTCTCTCTGCATCCTCCACTCATCCCACCTCCTTTCGTTTTCTTTTTGTCTTTCTTTCTCTTTTTCTTTGTTTCTCTTTTCTTCTCTTTGTTTCTCTCTCTCTCTTTTTTCTTTGTCTGCTATTTGATGGTATTGGGTAATATAAAGTGAGCCTCAGAGCAGGAAGAACTGTGGCTTTTTTTTGCTTGCTTTTCCTCCAATGCAAATGCAGTAATTTATAAATACTTGCTCATCTTTTGGAACTGGGATTCTGGAAAAGTTTATTAGAGAGCATTTTATTACCACTATCTCTTAGGTTTTTATTTTTGTCTTTCTGATAATACATTTGAAATTCCTGTTCTATCAGGTAAACCAACGGGATGTTAAATCCTAGACTTTAGTTCGTTTATGTTAGCTGTCCATATGGGGTGTTCCCCCTGACATTTTTTTCTCTGTGGTTAATGCTAAGCATATAATTAAGAAGAAAATCCAGTTTGGTGGTTTTAAAAATGTTTTAAAAGCTGCAATCAAGTCTGTTGACTGTACAATATTCTGCTACAAGTTGCATTTCTTTGTAATTACGTTTTTGGATTTTTGCCAGCTTGGATTTTTGTGTTTTATTCTTTTTTTATTATTGTTATTCAAGATCTATTTAGAAATAACAGAGGTCATATTGTTCCTTCATATGGAAAACATACTAAGAACTGAAACAAGCAATGCTATAGTCTAGCCCCAGTGTTGCAGGAGCATACAGTTTTCCTTCCCCTAGAGGAGCTCTGCTTGAAAGACTAAATGCTTTACCCAAATGGTTATGGTTTTACTGCAGGTAGAAAAGAACTCCTCCTCTCTTTTTCTCTTTCTATATCTCACCCTTTCTTCAGCTTTTCTGATCACATATTTTACCAGAAACCCTTATTTTAGATACATACAGATCTAAATTGGTTGTAATGCTACAGATATAACTCGGTTCATAATCTGAACCGTCTTGCTTTTTCAAACAGCACAAGAAATTGGCCAGGTGGACATCAAGCTCTTTCAGCGTCTTTTCTAAAATGGATTTCTTCTCTGCTCCTTGTCTGAGGTATGTGTTTAAAAGACTCCCAGAGAATTCATTTACTTTGGATTGAGCTGGCTGCTCCATCTCCCCTTTGAAAGAGTTGTGGTTGCTCATCCTACAGTATTTGAAAATGGATTGGTGTTTTTCTGTCACTGTTGAAAACCTAATCAGTTGTATTTATTTCGGAAATGCTTATTTCGTAGTTATGATGTCTAACTCTTAAGTTGTATTGGCTGATGTGTGTACTGCTTTCTTGAAATGCACCTACTTTTTCCATTATGTTTTTCAAGCTTGACCCATGTGTTATTAAGTACAAAGGAAAAAGATTGTGCTAAAAATGACTCTGAGAATTAATGTGAAACAATAACAGGATGATTGCTGTCAAGACTGACACCTTGTTGGTTTATTCTCTTGAGCCTAATTTGTGTGATCTTGAATATTTGCTGAAATGTTTAGACACAAGAAAGCAAGCTAGAGACAGGCAGCCTTAATCTGATTGTTTTCAGTTTGTCAGATAGTCGCAGGTAGTTTTCATTATTTTTAAGGAAGTATCCATGTCTAGGGAAGAAAAGGAGAGAGAATTTTTATTGTAAAATGAAGAACATAATCCAAACAATTTTTGGGTTTTTGTTTGTTTGTTTTAATTTTTTTTATTTTTTTTTTTAAGTAAAAGCCTTGCTATAATGAACTTTGGGAACATATTGTAGATAAGTGTGATGGAATCATATATCCTATCAGCTGTTTGAAACACTACTTTATATCAGGCGTAAGAATAACTTCTTATTGATCACTGATATTAAAATTGTTTTCTTAGTAGGTTAATTTGCTTTGAAGTTTCAGAAGCTGTAAACGTCAACAACTGATACTCCTTTGGATATATGTTATCTTTCCTTTAATTAATTTTCTCAAATCCAGTACCAACTCACCTGCTGGGTCTTCTGGGCAAAGTATAATTAATAGGTTAATTTCCTCCAATAGTAGGGATATATTCTTCAGTTTCTCTACCAAAGACAATTTATATATATTGGAGGCAGTGGGATTCCACAAGAGTAAGAGAGAGCTGTCTTTGGACTGTAGACTTCCTGGTGACATTAAAAAAAATGTCAAAAGATAACTTGCATTTCCTTTACTGGCAAATGTATTATACATTAAACAATATATATGCACACTTTTAAACTAAGAAAAAATGTTTTGCTTTTAGAAAAACATTAAGATAAGGAGTGCTATCAGATTCTTTTTAGCATAATCTTTTAGAGCACTTAAGTGATCAAATTGCTTAAGGGGAAAAAAATCATAAAGATTAAATAATTTACTAAAATGTTCCTTTTTTTCCATTTTAAATTTTACCCATTAAAATCTACAGCTGATATTTCTGTTTGAACTGATCATTGTAGTCAAATGGGCAGTATCATGCAAGATCTCCAAATGTTTTTTCCCAAAGCTCAAAATTTCTCGCACCTATTTCCATTTTTCTAGTTGTAAATTTATTCTCATTAGATTTCTATCAATGAAAAGTTCCAAAAACTTGATGGAAACAACTGAAAGATTACTGTAGGTGAAGTAATTAGTTAAATGTTTAGTGTTTTAATGTCTCCTAGCTTTTACTGATGATTGTGTCACCAACTCTATCTCTTCCATTTCTGCCACTGTGTTGTTATAGGGACCCTTTCAGTGTTCTAATACCCAACTTATCTTTGGTAGTTCTGTTTACATTGCTTTGTCTCAACAGTGTGCGTCTGTCTTTCCACTGTTCTATTTTAAAGTGCCTGTATCCTTTTTTTCGTTTTCCCATTTTTTTTTTACAAGTCTTCAAGAAAAAGGATATGACCTCTCTATTTTCAGTCTCAGAAACATCCACTTCAGTTTGTGCTTTCAAGTTTTCTTCCATCTCCCACCATCTATCTTAGTAATTTATTTCAATAACTTGTAAGCATATGGATCAGTTTCCTTCATCTTCCTTCTACTCCTTAAAAAGATTGCTTACAGCATTTGCTTTTTAAAAATTACTCCATATCACAGTTCATATTACTGAAGAGCATCATAGTGAAAAACAGCAACAAGCAAATTCTGTCAAGGTCAGAAAGAAAAATACAGGAATAAATCTAGAAGCTTGTGGGACTCTAATAGTCTTTTTAATAGTGATATTGGTCAAAGATGACAAGGCTAAAGCAGTAACTACACTACTTTTTAGCTGGATCTGAAGGAAGCTATCAAATGCTTGGTTATTTAAGTGTATTTTAAGCCAAAGACCTGATTATGTTCCAGATGTGTTTGCCTTCAATGCTTCCATTCTCTCATCCCTCTCTAGGCTCTATTTTCTACTTGCTCTTTAATACGGTTGCGCACAGAGTGAGATCTTTCATTTTATTTAATGTTTTAAAGCATCTGCTTTATTTCAAATTATTATCAGATTTACTTGCTGTAGGAAATCATGACTGAGGTATTTCTGAGGAAGATAAGTGCTTCTTTTAGGAATGCCTCAAGAGGGTTCTTTCAGTAGCTTAAACAGGCTTTCTGGAATAGGTCTAAAGATGAAAACAAAAGGAAAAAAGTCAGAAGTCAGTGGGTTGTTAGAAGCTGAATACCAGAGATTATTTTTGTTTTTTACATCTACAGAGAATAGGAGAAGAAAGAAAGACTGCAAAAATGAACTTATTCAGATGAGATAGTGAGAGGAACTTCCCAACAGGGAGAATACTGAAGAGATCTCAGAGAGAATCAAGGGAAGGTATGAAATCTTTCAATGAAGGAATAGCTTAGATGAAATATCTCTTGGGAAATATGTATAGTGATCCTGCCCTGTTAAGAAGATGTAGAAGATGGCCTCTGATTATTGTTTTTGACCTTTCTGTGAGTCTACAAAGAGGAGTATATGTACCATGTACAGCAACCTTCCAGTAAAGTACGTCATAAATTAGACAGGGTTCAAAACAGACCCCATAAAAGATATCTTCATTAGGATTTCTTGGAGCACGTAAGCCATGATATCATTGCTTAATGGAAGTTACCCTAAATTTTTCCTTAATTTTTTTTCTTGAACTTAGTACTAAGATTGCCTTCAGCTCAACTTACTTTCTCTTTAAACACACTAAAGGAGATTGATCAGATGGGATGACCCTTGACCGTGTTTTCAAGACTTCATATTATTTCAGAATAGAAATTCTTACATATCTACAACTCTAAATTAAGTAAGTATGCCTACACTTCACAAAAAATGATCTGACCTTCTTAGACATTTTGGGTCTATCTATGCTAAGACAAACTGGCATGAGATACTCTGTCTACTTAGGCACTTGTCCTTAAAAACGTACTGACCATATGTACCATGTCTACAGGGAATGTCTTCTCATGTGAGCTAACTCTTGAGTCATGTCCACAAAATCCTTGGGAAACTACTAATTACACTGAGTGAAAACTATGCAAGGGTCGGTTGTATTTAACAAGAGATGTGCTTCTGGCCCAGGATTGAGAAGTGTTTCTTTCCATTGATTAATGCATTAGCTTCTAAGCTACAGAGGAACAAAAGAAGAAAAAAAATGACAATATAAATGTGTATTCTTTCATTTGTATATATTTACTTAGGAAGTGGAAAAAGATTTTATTGCGCAGAATATTTTTAGATCGTGACTTTAGAATAGGCTAAATACATTCACAAACTGGGACAACATGAATCAAGTTGAGATCAAACATTAATTTCTGAAGTAATTCTTGCAAAGGAAATAGCACAATATTTTCTTTAGTTTCCCTTATGAACAGTTTGTGCTTGGGAAAATAAAAATTGAAATGTATAGCTTTTTTTTTATTATTATTTTGATAGTTATAGAGGGACACATCTTCATACAAATTAAGACTAATAAAATAAATAAAATTGTTGTCTAGAAGATTGTTAGTAAGCTCTTACAAGAAGCACAAGACCAATTCAGAAATTATCTGGCTAAATCAGTTGCCATACTGGATTTAATTCAAATGCATACTTGCTTTATTTTTTTTAAATAATTCTGAAAATGTACATGAGAAACAGTGTACACAAGTCATTAAAAATGCATTCCTACTTAATGGCAAAATAAATTGATTTTGTTTAACAAGTGATAGGTAACACATGTAGGGCCTGAGAAAACATTTATACTAAACATACTTAAAATTTGCTGGAAAATAGTATACGTCACGATACTATTTCTTCATGCTGGGGAGCTTTGTAGAACCGTTTGCTGACAGGCCTGATGAGGAATACTTGCCAGATGTTCAGTATGTTTTGTTGTCTACTATTTGTTGGGCAAATATAAAACTACGTGTAGCATGTTATAGAAGCAGAATTTATGCCTGGACTATGAATGCGTGAAAACATTTTCCAATATAATTTTGTTCTATTACAAAACCATGCTTTGAAAGAAAAATTTGAAGTTTCTAAGTCTGGTAGAGATAATGAAAGCAAGCAAATGATTTGCAGTAGCTGTATGAGATTTTCACACTTCCTGGTAGAACAGCAACCGTAATGATCTTAAATACTTCAAAGGAGCATTAGTTTTTCAAAATTACACTGTAACTACTAATGACAATTCAAAAGTGCTTTTCATATCAAAGAATTTCTGAACAGTTACAGATAAATCCCATATAATGTGGAGGAACACTTATTGTTCTTTAAAAAAATGAGGAAACTGGAAATCTGTGTTAGTTCCAGTCACTGGAACAGATTGTTAAGGTGTGTTGTTGGAGACCCATGGCTTGATGGGCCATGACTTTGAGCAACCTGCTTCAGGGCAGTTGAACAGGCCAGGCTCCAGAGGTGACCTCAGCCAATCTCAGTCTAATACAGAGCAAAATTCTAGGAGTGCACAGTAGAGGCTGGTCCATAGCCTAGTGACAACTATACAACAAAATATAAGAAGTGAGATTACAGTCTTGTAGCAGTAGGAATGAGGACTTATCTGCTCTAAAGTCTAAATGTTGTTTTTGTATTTCATGAATTCAATATATAGTAGAGAGTGTTTTACAGCTTTATTGATATATATATATATGCAATGATGCTACCAGAAAA
>PPHD01007695.1:0-22726 GCA_002909625.1 Bambusicola thoracicus
GGCATTGCTGTGCTGCTGAAGACAGAAAAAAGAAGCACAGGCTCAATTTCATTAGCAGTATGACTTGTAGAAACCTAGTTCTGAAAGTATTTAACATCTAACACCTAAAAAGGCTTTTTTTGTCATAACAGACTTGACAGACAGGGTAGTACTATCTCCACTCTACAGCATGGTAGGCCAACCAATTTGCCAGGCTCAGAAAGGCAATCCAGTGATGCAAAAAAACGAGAGGAATCTCCCAAAGGAGGAGTTGGATAAACCTGGCTGAGAAAAACTTGGTCTTTCAAGTAAAATGGTTCTACACATTACATTAGTCATGCAGACTGCTGTTTCATGATCATCCAGTAGGAAACGTTGAGAACTATGAAACTACTTCAGGCACAAAAACAGATTGTGTTTCATGTGAGATTTTTATCTCTATAGTCTTTAAATTTTACAACTAGCTGTCCATATTAATTTGACTTCAGAACTTAGAAGAATGCAGGTTCACATGAGCAAGGCCAGTGGTATCACCATGTAAAGGCAGGAGCCATGTTGTGTTTCAACACAAACAGAGTAGTTCTAACAATTTTCAGTCATTGCTGAATATAGAATTTCTAAAGCGATACTGATTTTGCAATCTTCTCTTAACTAGGTATCGAGAAAGAAAAAAACTCTACACTTGTGAGGAATACATTTGATTTTTTTTCAGGTTTTCAAGTTGTTCTTTATCCAAATTACGAACTGCTTCAAAATTAAAGTAATATATAATTAATACTTAAATATAATACAATAAATACTAAGTCTAGTATAAATTGTAATAATGGACACAACATTGAAACCTAAAATTGACAACTACAATCTCATGAGATTTAAAATCAAGATACAGAGTGAAATAAAATCTTTTCTCAGGTGAACTTTCATGCTTTTGGATTTTTGCAGGCTGAGGGCATAATGTTATCAGAGCCGTAATGCTTCCTTGAGTGACTTGATCTACATATTCCTTAATTTTTAAGTTTTGGGGATGGGCGGGTGTATTTATTTTTTAAATAACTGACACAGATTTTCCTTGGCATTATAATACACTTGCTGTAGTTGTTTTTAAAATCAAAAAGTTTGTTTTTTTGTTTTTTGTTTTTTTTAATTTTTGTTTTGTTGACACTGGGACATTTTAATTATTAGCTGCAGTTAATAAAGTTTTTTTGTCTAGGTGAATGTTTGCTTTTTGCTAGTGCTCGCTACTTTGGAAGTTGCCTATTAAAACATTGTTTTCTTGGTGGTAGTTTCAAGCTCTGCTGCATTTTCCTGCAAAGCACTAGAAGTAGTTGAATTATTATTTTCAAAGAAAAGTAAGGGAGGACTGTATGTGTCATCTTGTCTGACACAGATTTGGAAATCCCAGAAATTTCCACTGCATGTACTCAGATCAGCAGTGCAGAGGAGGCACAACCAAGCCAGAGCATCTAGGAAGCAGGAGGCCTCCTGTGACTGTGTCTGCACTGCAGTTCTGTATCTAGTTACTTCATCACACTTCATATGTGTTGGAACTACTCTGTGCATGCTGTTGTTCTTAGTCATACATATAAAGGGGGAGTCGACTCCTTCCTATTCCTCTACAGCCTAAGAGCTGCACAGCCTTTCACATTTTATACCGTGCAGCTGCAAAAATACATACATGGTGGCTTGATTCTATTGCTAGATGCCTACTCATATCTTTGGGCAGTTCGTTTTTTGTGATCCTGTTATTTCTTCTAATGAAAGGATAGGGGAACAGCTAAAACATGAGCTGATCCTCAGCACTCAAAGACCAGTGAAATACTGTTTATTGCTGATGCTACATCTACTTGACTGGACACATTGCTTCACTGTCCCATGGGCTCTGTCTAGTTCATCTCTCTGCATCTAAACTGTTTTTACAGTTTGTCATTTCTGACCTTTTCCTGTAATATAGATCTGTGGTAGTCTGCTCCTACTTTTTCCTCTCAACTTCAAAATCCTCATTATTTCCATTTACAGAAATGGACACAAACTCATTACACTACTCAGTATTTCCATAAAATGTAGTCCACTCATTATGTGGATTAATGAATCAACTCTCCACTTTGTCTCCCCAGGGCAAACCCCAGAGTCAAGGACGCCTTGATGCTCCCTGGTGAGAATTTGTGTAAAGGAACACTGAACTCAGCAAGAACCTCCTAGGGCAGATTAGCTAAACAACCTCATAGCTTAACTTACTGACTTGTTTATTCTCTGGTCTCTTTTTCCAGTGTGACCTATCCAATTTGAAAATATCAATATGTAGTAAAATAATGACAGGCCAAATGAGTGAGAATTACACCGTTTCATTATCTCACCCATTTTTCAGAACTGTGCATAACTGTAAGAATATGTAATATTTAAATTGTATTTTGGTTCTCAATTGTATTTTAGCAACTGTTAGTTTAGAAATGTGCATGATCACAAATACTCCTTACAGAGATATTATTTCCCCTTTGAAGAAAAGCTTTTTTCACTTCGTGAGGCAAGTCAGAAAACGTCAGCATTGACATCAACACCTATTGGGCTTTCTCTTTGAATTCGGTATCTCACAGAAATGAAAAAAACCTTCACAAGACTGTATCTTTATTTTTGTTTAGGATATACAGCCATGGGGCTTACAGGATCATTCTCTCTGTTTTTGTATTAGGTTGTTATAAAAGCAAAGCCTTCATAATGATGTGGTATATGCGTGGCAAGAATTGGCAAGGAAAAGAAATAGGAGGATTTTCTGAAATATGAAATGGAGATGGCATTTAGCATTCTTCACTGAACATGAATTCTTCCTAATTTCAAGTCCCTCTTTCTATCCTATCAGTGCTTCATTTTAACTCAAAGCATATATAATTCTCTGTCTACAGAATGAAAACAGCTTGACAAGTTATATTATTACCAAAAGAAAAAAGTGCTACAACACTTAGAATCCTGGTATCAGCTGAAATAGATACGAAGCTATAACAATTTCATCTTATTCACTCACATAAAAGTTGAGTTAATGTCAGTGGTATGTATTAAGAGTAAGAAATATATACTGCTGACTATGCTCGTCAATCACAGCCAACAATATCCTTGCTGATAGACTTAGGAAAATACGTAACTGTATAACATTTGCTTCTTGAAGTATTATATTAAAAGATTTTTTAAATGGCACCTGTCGAAAAAATTCTTCCATCAGGGCCATGGTCCACCGGTAGTGCAGTTCCCAGGATTTTGCTGGATGGCTTATGTCTGCTGCATGTAGAATCAAAGACATGGCTTTGGCTTTGTCTACCCTGTCAATTCAAGGACATGCTCCAATTACCTCAGAACAAAAACAACTATTTCAAGTCTTTTTCTTGCACATGAGCTCATTTAAAGACTAGAGATAATGAACAGAATGGAAAACAACCTACCCCTCTGCCTGCTGTAGAGTATGTCGCATCGTTTTAATTTGTTGGAAATGACCCGACATATCTGTTGACAAGACCATCTCAATGACCAAGCTACGCAACTCCCTGAGAATAATTAAAAGCAAAATGACTGATTACAAACCATTTATTCTATGCATGGAACATCTCTTTAAGCAGTACTTCTTAATTTAAAACTTTCTTAACAATATTGTTGTTTTTATTACATTTTAAAAATCATTTAAATAAATAGTTAATAGTAACTCGACCACTGAATCATAAAGGGATTCTGTGGAAGCAATGTACTTCAAAAAATGCTCTCTGTAATTTTTATTTCAGAGTCACACTATTTTTTAATTCTTCTTTTCTACCGTGTAAAATTAAACTGTCACCCACTTAAAGCTTTTCCTTGTTTTTCAGCAGTGAAGTATTTTAAAAAGTCAGTCTCTAGGCTCACCACCACACGCGGGAATATATTGTTGTCTTTTATTACTGCCCTCATATCAGTGCATAGCAGGAACACACTAAATACAGGAAGACAGTGGTGAAAACATTTAAAAGAGGAAGAAGTATTACATACGAAATGCTATTAACATTATGCCAACATACAAACATTATGTCAAACTAGTCTTCAATTCAAAAAATGCCTTAATGTCTATTACAAGAGTTAAAGCAAGTTCAGAATTTATAGTTTATCTGTATCTCAGCGTTTCGCATAGGGCTTGGCCATACTAAAAGGATCTGAAAATAGTAAAACGGGAATCATGTGAGACAGTGTACAAATTCCCACTGTTAATCTTACTTTTTAAGTAGCAATAATTGCGCCTTGGATAAACCTCATTGTCTACAATACTGCCACAGTATATGAAAGTTCATTTATTTTGTCAGTAATGATTACTGATTTGAAGAATTCTGTTTCCTTGATGTAGAGGGATTGTATGTAGGAGTCTACTGGTTCTTTTTTTATATGCTTTGAAAATGGCCTATTGGGTATTGCATGTAAGAATGTCACTTATATACGTACATGGTGGAGAATTTACCACATTAAACCTTTGTCGATATAGCGTAACTCTTCATGAGCACACTCCTAATCGTAAGGGTCTTTAAGTATCAATTACAACAGTAACATTCTACTTAAGTAACACTCATTGACCTTTAATAGTGTATTCAATCTTTGATTTGATGAGCAATGCAGGTTTCTCAAAGGAGCACATTTTAAAGATATATATATAAGGGCTGTTAGAATACTTTTTATAATGAATTATCAACACTGCTTCTGAGTTAAATTAATTGCATATTTAAGCTAATACTCCTCATTGATTTTTGTGCATTTCTTTCTGACTTACTTTGATGATAACTGGATAAAGACTCAGCCCTCTCACTTCTGCTCAAATAATATGCAGCCATAGCAACTTGAGCTTAGAAAATATCTTACCTTATCTGACCTCATGATGAGAGACTAATTTATTTGTATCCCAACTGTTTCTCCGCCACATTGCTTTGAAACTGTACCTTTCAAACACAGCCAAATCCATTAAAAAAAAGAAGAAGAAAAAAAGCCTAACTGCATGAAAAGTGAGGGCTCAGCACTACTAAATGCTGCTTTTTGTAAAACTTAAATAATGATAATGTCTGTTCCCGTGAAGATTTTCCTAGGAACTTTCCCTGTCTGAACTTTCTTCTAGTAGTAATTAGAAACAAGGTAACCCCACCACACAAGGCACGCATTCAACATGCTGCTTCTGGTAGGTTCACTCAATTTAGCACCATCCTTTTCATACACTTCTCAATATTTCAGGCCACTAAAGCACTACATAATAGCAAAGGAGAGGCTCTCCACCTACAGTCTGCAATTGTTTCCTGCCTGCACTCCCATTCTTATCAACAGAGAGACAGAAAATATAGAACTGGCAGGGAAACATTAAATACAATTTTACTAGAGCCAAGAGAACTCAGTCTACTAGCACTGCACAAAGGATTACCCTTGGACTCAGACCATTCCCAAACTATCTCCACGGAGACTCTCAACTTCCATATCGAAGGAGAGAAAACACTGCCTGCTCCCTTAAGCAGTCCACAGCTGAAGGCATCATGATAATACAGTTAGTGCTGCTAACACTACCACAGCAAAATGACACAGGCATTACCACCTTTCTTCTATGATCAGAAGTATGGCAGTTTTCATTTATAGCACATAGTAAATTTTTGGAGCTCACAATTGGAAAAATACTGGTTTTGTGTATGCAGGATCCATATTTCTCAAGCAATTGGTCATGTCCTTTGTTGTCATCCTTTCTTAACCCTCCCATAACCATATGACCTATGGATGTTTATAAACAAGTAGTAGATGAAATATGACATGAAAAAATGACATGAATAATGCTGTGATAGACAAGAGACAAAGAGTGGTACATTCATTTCTCCAGACAATAGTCAACCAATAAACTGAAACCCATGTAACCAGGATTTGTTTGTGACAATGACATTCAGTCAATTGGACACAGTTGGATCATTGAACTAAAACCTTAGGAACAGGTTAGGAAGTAGGAAACTGAAGACCTGAGGCTTAACTTGCAAGTTACAACAATTCTGCTTTCCTCAGACAGAATACTGCCAGGGGAAGTTGTGAAAGACAAACTGTGCATTATGCATTGCACATAATGTACATTTTTTGTCTGTCTTTTTATATAATCAGGCAGTTTATCAATATACGCTTTATAACTGGAATGGTTTGAGACCTTAATATCACCTGTACACTTGTAATTGGTGACATAACAAATAGGGTGCTAAAACACTGTGTACTGAATCAGAGGAGAAAGGGGGAGAAAAGGGGACCTCTCTTTAGGTTCTGAGGAGCTGAGCTTAAAAAAAAACAAGTGAATATGGAAAATGAACATATTTTCAGAATTGAGAAAAGAGTGAGAAATAACTACAAATGTCACATGCATTATCCACAAAGGACATCCTCGTTAGGATGCTGACAGCATTTCCCTGCTCAGACCCCTGTGTTTTAAGCTTACTTGAAGAGGACACTTTATTAGTTCATTTATCTTCTTAAAGTTAACCTGTAGAAAATCAAGTGCAATACTATAAAGTCATTCCCAGTCATTTTGCTTCACCTTGCTGAAATAATTAGAGAATTACAGTTTAAATAGGCAGATGTGTTAATATAAAATAAAAAATAAAATCACTGTAAGTGAAAAAAACAGATCTGACGGTAGGGGGTCCCTAGTGACTAAGAATCCAGGACTGGGGAAGTACAGAACTGTCTTCAAGCCATCTTTGGTCCAGTCCTGAACTGAAATTCAACTGCATCAGAAGGTCTAGCTGCTTTCTACATACTCCCTGGTAGGACAGTGTATGAAATGACACCAGCTGGGGGCACATATTCAAAGCAACTAGTTTAAAGAAGTGAAATTCATTACCTCTCCTACTAGTTATGATTTTAAAAGATGAAAAACCCCAGCCCCTGCTGGATGCCTACTGGCGCAATCACATTCTCCATTCTCAACAGCTGTTAATAAGCATCACAGAGATCTATCAGGCCCAAAAAAGTTCCCAGCATAGAAAGACCCTTGCTCATGTTAGAATTATAGAATGTCTTGGGTTGGAAGGGACCTCAAAGATTATGTAGTTTCAACCCTCCTGCTGTAGGCAGGGTTTCCAACTGCTAGATCAAGCACCAGATCAGGCTGCCAAGGACCCCATCCAGCCTGGCCTTGAACATCTCTAGGAACGGGGCATCAACAACCTCCCTGGGCAGTCTGTTCCAGCACCTCACTACTCTCTCTGTGAAAAACTTCCCCCAACATCTAGTCTAAATCTCCCTTCCTTCAATTTTAAACCACTCTCCCTTGTCCTATCACTACCTACCCCTGCAAACAGTTGATTTCCCTTCTGTTTATAATTTCCCTTTAAATACTGGAAGGCACAACGAGTTCGCCCTGGAGCCTTCTCTTCTCCAGACTGAACAAGCCCAGCTCCCTCAGCCTGTCTTCGTGGGAAAGGTGCTCCAGCCTTCTGATCATCCATCATGTTGGTAATGAATCCATCTGGGTTTATACGGGAATCATTGCTGAAGTTTACAATTTCCAGAGATCTTTCCCCAGAACAAAATTTACAATACAAACTTCATGATAAGTAAATCCAAATGAGTATCATCTGAGAATAAATCCTTCATGAGAATGAAAAAAATATGTTTCTCCTCTCACTTTTTACTGAATAAAACAATACTAAATGCTTTAATATTAAGCGTAGTGGAGCATCTATTGAGAAATAATGAACCAAAATCCAAAAGGAGCAGCAGGCTTGCATTCAATAAAATATTTATTTAGGAATGTTCTATTTATGTAGATAAGTAAAATCATGTAAATCTACCATGTACATCAATCCTCCTCCTGTAAACATATCCCAAACCAAAATTGTACATTTCTGTGAAAACATAAATAAAGCAAAGTACAGCTCTACAATTTATGGTGGCATCCTTTACAGTGGAAGACCTTCCTGGAAGCAAAACATCTCTATCTGGCATCAAAGTCCACCTATTTAAAGTTATTTTTAGGATATCTGAATGATACTAGCTACATATATAGAAGCGTACAGAAGACTCAAATTTGAAGATTAGATCTATGGATCTAGTAGAGATCTATGGTATACAAAGATAACATGCTGTTCCAATAACTGAGAAAATCATAATCTAACACTTGCTAATTTTGTTCTTGTTATTTGTGGCATGGCATTTATGTTCCTGATTCGTTCAACCAGTCAAATTTTCTTGAGGAAGTACATTAAAATGAAGAAATATAAAACATGAGATTTCTGTAGTGCTTCTGAACTTTACCTTATTATTTTTGGACTCTGCAGATAACTCACTCTTTAATGCTTAACAAGATGTGATTACGCAGTGCAGAAATCTGCACACAGTAGAAATCTCAGAGGCAGTAGTGGTCACACTGGCAGCAGAGCATGACTCTGCACTGTGGTTTTAAAATCCACCACTAGACAAAGGTAATCCATCTCAACAGGGGCAGTTCTGTGGTTTTCCTGAAGAACTATCTCATCAGAGACATTGTCCACACAGTCCAACAACATGCCTCATAAAAGCACAACCTCACTTGGAAAATTATTTGGCAACTTTCAGACAGTACTTCTTTACATGCCAGCAGCTTTCCCAAAGCTCTAAATATCCATTACTCCTTCCAGAGCCAAAAGTTTCTTCCTGTAACTTGAACTCTTAAAATAGACTCTATAGAGAAAGCCTGGAGTTTTTCAGTATTTTTAAATACCAGCATTATGTTTGAATATCTAAACACTACTTACCTCCAGTCATCTTTGGTTAAATTTGCCAGGATGTTCATCTCTTCTTCTTGCATTAGTCTATAAGCAGCACTTACATGATGGTTTTCAAGAACAGACCGATCATTGTACAGTATTGCAACATCTGACCTAGTGTTAAAAAAAAGACACAATTTTCAATAGCATCTCAATGATAGTGCTGGAGAAGGTAGAACATTGAGAACTAGTGACTATACATATTTACATATCTCCAGCTATGTTTATTTTTTCTATCAAATATTGATAAATCTTCCATACTAACTGCACAAAAAAATATCATCATTACCACTGTATATATTGTCCATGTGAAAGTCATCTTTTTAAATATATAGTATTTTGTTTTTATAATCAAATTGAAACAACAATCCATGAAGCAAACCTAGAGCTCCTGGACAGTACTGGATCACAGAGCAATAGAAATGCTCTTTTAGGCTACTTAGAAGTATTCCTTGGCAACACAACGATCTAAAATGCAATTCATTCACAAGAGAGGGGATCTACAAATAGGATGGGTATTAAAAAATTACCACCTCTATTCTGAGAGAGACGTGCTTTGGCTCATGTCACTCACAATCCGAAAGATCTGTAAACGTTAAAATGTTTTAAAACTTCAATGTCATAAGTTATAAATCGATCCCACGTTTTCGCAGAAAAGCAGCCACACTTTGAGCCTTGTCAGAAGGAAATGGAAGAGATACAAAGCTGAATCTTCATTGCATTGAAGTACTTTCTAAAGTCAGACCCTTAAAGTTACCACACTCAACCACATCCTTTCCTTCCTACTACAAGCCTAACTTAAAATACCAAAATTACATGTAGATTTTTCCAGAAATTTGGATGCAGTACAGATTTATCATACTTCAGAGTTCATTAATTCTTAGGGAACTTGTTTTCCCAAAATCCAACTTGAATTGCTAGGCAACCTTAGGTCTCCCCTCTCTGCTACGCTTTTCTTCTGTTGTTCCTGAATATCTCAGTTCGGTGAACTGATCAATACGTATTGCAGGGGAAGTGTAATGACTTATCAGTGCAACTTACTATGATCTTAATAAGGTAAATTCAATGTCTTGTTCTGATGAACAATATTAAACATTCAGTGTAACCACCCACATGTATTGTACGGCACCAGGGAAACTGAAAAAATAGGATCGGAAAGTTTACTTAAAAGGAACAAACAATATCATAGCTAAACAGTGAGTAAGTTTATGTTCACAACCTTCCTAAAATCATGGGAAAATTAATGATTTACCAATCACATAAAGTTATGAAGAACACTTTGGCCCACATGGCTAATCATGCACAGTTTTAATCAACGATGAAATCTGATATGATTACGTCAGCCTTTTCCTCAGCAACTTGCGGGCAAAAGAAACTGGAATAAGACCCTGAGATGTCACATCAGGGCCAATTCCACTAAGAGTAAAGAATGAGCTTCACCACAAAACAAATACCTGTTTGTAAGTATGTCCAAGTAAGAGTCAAACAGTGTAATTCTTTTTCTTTTTTTCTTTTTTTCTTTTTTTTTTTTTTTACTTTTTTGCGATAGTACAGAGCAAAATATTAACGACAAAAATAGAAAAGTAGTCTAAACTTGGAACTACAAACCAGAGTTTATTTTTAGAAGGATTATGCTGAGGAGGAAAATAATTATGCCTTTATTTCAGCTTCAGATCTTGAATTTCTTCATTGTTTAAGGGCACAGCCCAAGGCACAAGTATGTCCTGGATTTAATTAAACTTAACCCTTGGGCACTTTATCTGTATAGGTGAGTGCAAAGACGCTTCTGTTTGAAGTAGTAGTTTTTCTTGTACTGTATTGTTTCCTTAGCATATGCCAGTGTTTTGCTGGGCTTTTTTTGTTGTTGTTGATGTTGTTGTTTTTGAAAAGCAGGTAAAGCTGACTCTGCAGCTGTGGATAATGAAAATAAAGTACAGTCCAGTGTGAGAGAACGGTAACAGCTTTGTATTAGGGTAAATATCAGGTGTATCACACCATCCAGTAAAGGACTGGTCAGTGTTTCTCCTTCAGTAAGCTGAATATATTTTAAGATATATGTTACTGTTCTGGACCAGAGGCTATGACATAGTATGCCCGAATCAGAAAGCAGTCAGCCTAACTTCCAAAATGGATTTCTTTGTCACAGCTACTGCAGACGTTATCATGACATGCTAGAAGAGGACCGTGGCAGGGATTGCTAACGCTGTGCTTGGGGATTTCTCCCTACTTACTCAATTCATAAAATCAGGAATGGTCTGGCTACTTTCTGGCAGCACCAGTAAGAGGCATGAAACAGCTCAGGTGAATCAACAGCAAACTTCAGACGTGATGCTTCAGGAACAGCTTTGCTTACCTTGTCTGAATATGAAAATTGTTTGTGGTCCCCGTATGTTCATAATCATGGATGGCAGCTGCGAAAATCATTGCTAAAATTTCCAGTTCCGTGAGCCAGTGCTAGTAAATGAAAAACAGATCTTAGTTATGCTTTCTATAGCTGCCTAATTCAGATTAACTGCAGTATTGAACTGTTCTTCACTACCTTCAGCTAAAGTAAACTTCATCATTTTTTTTATTCCAGCTGACTAGACAGCCATCTTTCCTAAGTATTACATAATAAAATTACTCCTTGTACTTGTTTGGATGTCTCTAAGACCAAGATAAAGCCTTTATGGACACTAGCAATGTAAATATTGTCAGCCATAATATACAAGCAGTTATTAAGAAAATTAAGTGGTGTACTTTGCTGTTATTTTGGGTGGGAGGTGTCTAATCTGCTAACCAACCTTTGACATTTGCTAAATTATAGTAAATCCTTCTAAAAACTTGTTACAAAGCTAAGGCTGTAATATTTTTGTTAGTAAAAAAAATATGCAGTTCACAGTACCTTTTTAGGTACAACTGTAGTATTGAAATTAGGTCATAGGAGATTTTTCTATTCTAAATTATATCATATTTGGTGCTATCCTATTGTTTTCAGAAATTTACAAATGTGGTGCATAAAATTAGTAAACAGTTTCACAGAACAAAAGACAAGATAGATAGTCTTCTGTATAAAACAATACAAACCAAATAATTTTATGCACTTCTATACCTCTTGCTAATTCAAGATTGCTCTGTTGGTATAATCAGTTTTGTTATTTTATCATTCAAGTTCTACCTTCTTTCATGATAAATCCTTAAACATTCAGGAGAAAATTTATTCCACCCAAAAATATGGGCAGAAGCATCAAGTGATAGTTAAGGCCACAGACATAGGACTGATTAAGTCAAATGACAGTCAGGTATTTCCATACATATTTCAGATTTTTTTCCTGTGTAGAAGTAAGCTTCTGTGCTAAAAGATGTACAAATGATTTTCACCCAAATATATACACACATGCACAAGGGCTACTCCAAAAGCAATGCCTCCTATTTTGTTATGCTGGCCCATGACGTCAGAGGCAGATGCTGGTGATATGGCTGCAGAGAAGGAACCTTCCCATCAATACTCCATTCCATTTTGTTGCCATGAGACAGATGGCAGTAGAGGGGGAGTCTGACAAAATGGTGTCTGACTTGGAAGTGTGTATGAAGCAAAGATGTGTCACTGAATTCCTCCATGTGGAAAAAATGGCACCTGTTGACCTATTCATCAATACTAGCTGAAAGTTTATGGAGACCAAACAGTGGATGTGAGCACAGTGAGGTGGTAGGTGGTGCATGTCAGCAAGGGCAACAGTAATGTGAAAGTCAAGCTACATTCCAGATGTCTATACACAGCTTTCACACCATGAAATAAAGAGCGCCGCTATCAGCTCACCAGCAGATTGACCAGTGGTGGTGACTGTGTTGAAAAAAAAATGTTTTGTAGCTGAGAATTTGCTCTTATCAAATAGCACTGTTTTGCACTTTGTATCTGTTGTAGTCTCCATGGAAATACATAGAAGGCATGGCAAATGCCACGCACTACATGAGATGTATACAGTGCCAGAAGTGGTATCAATTTTTCAATAAAGAAAGGAAACAGCCAAAATTCATAAGCTGTGTGAGAACAATAAAATAGGTCATTCAGAGACCAACTAAGGCAGCCAAGGAACAACAAGTACTAGCTGTATAGATTTTAAAGGTCACAACGGAGGAATGAGAATGTACTGTAAGCAGTTCTAAAAATGGAAACGTTGACCTTCATAGTATTGTCTGTCATTAGAAACTAGGCCATGACTCGTCCTGACTTTCACAGTGTTTTCAACATACCAAATAGAATAGAAACTCAGAAATTATTAGCAACTAAAGCCAAATACAGACTTTTTCTTTCAGATGCTTTTTTAAGCCTCAACCTTTCTAGCAACAAAAATAGCTGCTAGACAATTCATTTACAAGAAAGAGACCTTGTTACAAACAGTATCTATAGACTACGCAGAATTTTCATACTGTGCTACATGAAAGTAAGTAGACACTGTAGCAATATGGTCAAAATTCAAATTAGTGTTAAAATCAGAGAAATTGAGAACTATTTAGCTAAGGGATTTCTAAGGAAGCAGGAGGAAGCTTTCTCTCTAAAAGTCAAGTGAATTTATTTCAGTAGGAGCGTGCAAAGCAGGTTCTGGTATCCGGTCTGGCAGACAGCAAAGAGCTGGAACCTACTTCCCTGCTAGCTGATATTGTGCCATGTGAGTATAACTACTGTTAGAAAAAAACTCCTCGAGAGAGCTCTGTACAGAGACACTTTGCAGTACAATAAATTGCTTATAAATTGATGCATTTCAACTTTTCATGAACTCTGGTTCTAACTTTTTTTTAAACAAGGCTGGATTAAAAAATGAGTAAAACTGTGAGTCTCACAACATACTGGTTGATAGCAAAGACATTTCTTCTTTTCATTTGAGCGATACAGGTACGTGGGAGGAGAAAAGAGATGGTGGGAAGATGATCGATGACTCAAAAGTTCTTTACAAGATGTATTCCCTGGGACTTGGATTCTTAAATCTTTGTAGAGATGAAGATGTCATAAATGCTAGCTTGAGATATATATTTCAGTTGTATCATCTGGGATTTAATCTCTTGGAGAAGTTAATTGATTGTCTGCCATCTGTGATATCTAACTTCCTAACACATCTGAAGTGATCTGAAGTGGCTGAATCTCGTTTCTTAAGATAGACTGGCAGTATCTTCCGTAAAATATGATCATCATTCTATTTCTTTAAACTGGACACTGAAAATATATTATTCTTCACCATAATCCTTCTAAAAGCTTGTGAAGAATCAGAAGCTATGAACAGTCAAACTTTTGCCAAATGATGAAATTTGACTGTATTCCAAGTGCCCATAACAGATATATGTATGACCTCCACAACAGGAATCACAAAAAAGATTTTCAAAACTCAACTTCTTCTAACATTTGCTTCAGTATGTCTTCCAGAAGTGAAAAAGCAAGACAGCCATTCTCTGCTTTCAGAATCAGCTTGTTAAGAAATAATAAAAGCACGAGAATTTCAAACCACGTGTCAGTCCGCAAAACTCCGAGGAATTTGATATACCATTCTATCAAATTGACTCCTGTCCAAGTATTTGATAGACAATGTAGCAGAATTAAAATAGGTATTACAAGGGAAGCACTTGAAAAGAAAATAAGACCAAAGATCCAACTTCTTGGTTCAGGAAGGCTATAGTTAATCAGGCAACAGCAAAGAATGAAAGAAAAAAAAAGTTAAGCAGAACATTTGTGCATGATAGTGATGAATTCTCAGACTGCAAATGGCATTTGGACAGAAATATACTGCAAGCTGCGGAATCACTAACCCTCCTTTCAAACACTGATTTCTATAAATGTTTCTTCTGCCTGGCAAACTGCATCTGTTTGAAGGCAGTCTTGACTAAGTGGTGTCCTAGTTAGATAACTTTCCAAGAACTTTCCAGTATCATATTTCAGCAATTCAAAAGCGAATATTTAAAAAGTGGCCTAACTTAACAGGAATATTTTGCACAGATATTGCAACATTAATGAACTTTTACAGCAAAGTAACAGCACTGAAGTTTATGCTTTTCTGAAAATAGTTGTCCAAATCACATCAAAGTGCAGTTACAAAGTTAAATTGCCTACACTGTACAACTTGAGTTGTTGAGGCCTTTCTCAATCTCATGTGTATGTGGTGGGATAGCAGATACTCAAATACCAAATAGGTTCTTTCATTCGGTGTTCAGAGCCTCCTGAAGTGTGTTGCAAAGTTGTTTAACCAATGGCTAATCATCCCAAATTAACTAGTATAACTCACAAAGTTGAAACCTTGTTCTGGCATCATGCAGGAAATCTGGAATACTATTGTCTTTTTTGAAGGGAGTAAGAGCACAGCTGCAACAAGCCAAAAGGATGTTTATAATTTGAATGTTTGTAATCTGTAATACAACAAAAGGATTTTTCTCCCTGTTGAACTGCTTATCCTGCACCAGAGACATGCCTCACACCACTTAACGCTTGCTATGAGCCATGATGCATTCAAGCTTTTTTTTTAATTATAATGTTGTTTTATAAGTGAACATCTAACTCAGTAGCTTTGGTTTGGAGTCAGAGAGTTGCCTACCCCATTCTTCAGGCTCCTATGGAAGTCCTTTCTCAAGAAAATAATGTCAAAGGGAATATTGGCTGGTGAAGATTCCAGATATCACTCCACAAGTAGTATTTGCATTAAAATGCAGCTTGAAAATCTCAGTGTTTAGAAGTAAAAAGCTTCCTTCAAACTACACAATTAATTATTGCAGTGTGTAGAGACTTGGTCTCTGCTGAAGCCAAAGCTTTAAGGTAGAAAAGGCTTAGCATAGGTAAATATCTGTCATTATATGTAAAGTTATATATATATATTATATGTTAATAGCTGTTTGTATGTTGAAGTACAAACATTTACAGTCAGCCTGAAGATTTTCCTTTTCCAAAGTCTCATGGACTTGTTTCAAGGCTCTCTCTACAAACAGAAATCAGACACTGTCACTTTGCATATGTCTGGCATTTAAAAAAAAAAAAAAAAAAGATGTATTCATACTGAAGACAAATCATCAAAAGTCCATTGACAGAAACGTTCATTTACTTCCGGTCAGTATTTACTTTTGTCTTGCAAGCTGATAGTGAGGAGACTCTCACTGCTGGTATTAAATCAAACATGAGGGTTTAGAGTAAAACGGCTTGCACAGACTCACTTCAGATCCCAAGGTAAATACAAAAGAATATTGAAATTTTGCAAAAGCGCAAGGCAATGGCAATTTCCTGTCTAATAAAGGCATACGTGGTGTGCAAGGGCACTCCTTAAGATGGTTATATACCAAAAGAAAAAGCAGCTCAGAGTGTTTGAGTAAACCTGAACTGAATCAGTATTTCTTTCAATGGCCAAGATCTCAGCAGATACTGAAGTTTCCTCATCTGATCACACCTCCCCGGCTCCAGTATGGAAGTGAAAAATTCTCACCTACCCACCACTGCAAATATCTCTTTTACTATGATATATAATGCCCAGGTTCAACTAATGAAAAGCAAAATGGGTTTAACAAGGATTTTTTTTCCCTTTTTCTTCTCCACATCAAGCTGGAAGAATTGTTAAAATGAAGCTCACAGCCTGAGAGGAAGTTTGGAATCTCACTCTGAATAATTTTCAAGGGAGATTTTCACCAAAGCCACACATACACATCTATCCAAAACATCAGAGAATCTGCAAAAAGAAGTAAATTGAACTTTGTAGTATTTCTTACCATGATACCAGTATGAATCATTATGTAATGCACAGTTTGAGTAACATCAGCTGCATGGATCAAGTTGTGATATGGATTTTTGTATTTGCTGTAACCAACCTCAAGAGTTTCAGCAAATGTAATAAGATTGGGAACAGGGATCTGGGGAGAAAGCAAAAATTAAAAGAAGTGTTTTTTTCCTGCAACAATGGCAAAGTTAATCATGCAATAAATAAACCACAAATAAGTACATCACAGAATTTTGTTAGGAACAAAAGAAGAATTTAAAATGTAAAGGTCTAAAATCTAACATGCATCTGGAAGTCTTCACCCAATTTCTGTAGATGTTACATCCCACAACATACACCATGCACAGCATACAGTCAGTGTACAAGATGCTACGGAACTACTGACTAAATAGATGTGAAGAGGCTTCTCTCTGCATGAACAGATTGTTCCTATAGGAAAGGTACAACAAATAGGGGTCTAAAAATAGGATAATTTCTTTTTCTTGATCAGCTTTACGTTGCTGAGACAGTATTTCCTTGAATCTGACAGTCTCCATTCCCTGTCTCCTACTTCCTCTAAGCAATGTATAAAATACAGGCACTATCTAGTCCCGCTTTTTCCCTATGCAATCAAATGGCATTTTCCTTAAAATTTCTTTTTCTTATATAAAAGTCCTGCAAGGTAAATAGTGAAATTGAGGATGGGCTTAATTTCACTAAGCCAATAACCTTGTATATTTTCAATCTGTGCTGTTAACAGTGGCCCTGATGTGGTTCTGACTTTATTCATCCAGAGCACTCCTGGGAAAAGCTGAGTTTGAGTTATTGTATAGGTCAGATTACTCAAATCAACTTCAAAATGAACAAGATTCTTCCAATGGGCTTGAAGTTTGGCAGTGAAGAGATTTCAAACTATACTGAGTCTCCAGTAATGTTATAATGATAAACTTGGTACTTCAGTTTTTTAACTCAGCCTTTCAAAGTTGGTTAGAAATACTCCATATTGTACCGCAACACCCTGCAAACACCACTTAGAAGCAGCCTTCTCTTTATATATTATCAAAGTTGCTTAGGAGTGGAAGTTTCAACCAAACCCCTCCAGTTTTGGCCAACACACAATGAACTGGATTATGAAAACAGTACTCAGGACTAACTACAGTTTCTGCCTTATTAGGAATCTTTCTTCCATCCGCCTATTTAATCCATTTAATGCTTACAGTGTTTAACTGCTCAAGAGCAATGTCCCATCCCAAATTGCCTTGACATGGGTCTACATAACATTCAATTTTTCATCTGCAGAAATATCTGCAGACTCCGGGTAAAGTTTCACATAGCAGAACTACTGACATACTATTATGTTCAACTTGCCATATTCTATGAAGTTCTGCACTGCATTGTACAAAAAAAAAAATCTCAAACCCATCCTGGCTTTCTTATATTTTAAATTTGACATACTTATTTTGCATACATATTTTTATCTGTGGATAGTTTCTGACCTTGAAACGGTTCAAAAGGTCATATCGGGTGAACAGCTCATACATCATAAATTTCAGACTGTGTTCTCCACTTGCTTCATTTAGGGCAAATACGTCAAAAGACCATTTATCAACATCCTGTACACGTGGGGAAAAGAAAAAGAACATCATAAAGTTTTTTTTTTTGTTTTTTTTTTGTCCAAGTCTTTCAAACTTTTCATGTAAATAAAACCTTAATGACTATTTCAAT
Source organism: Bambusicola thoracicus (assembly GCA_002909625.1). Taxonomy (NCBI): domain Eukaryota; kingdom Metazoa; phylum Chordata; class Aves; order Galliformes; family Phasianidae; genus Bambusicola; species Bambusicola thoracicus. The sequence goes on from PPHD01007695.1 coordinate 18,158, forward strand.
ATTAATGATGAAGATTATTGTGCCAGCTATGAATAAAATACTTGTAACATGTCTAATACAACTTTGTATGCTTCAAATCAAAGGCCTTGATCCTTGGGGAGTATTGGTGATGGTTGGACTGGATGATCTTTTAGGTCTTTTCCAACCTTGATAATTCTGTGATTCTGTGATTCAGATTTAACATCTGTTGTAAAAATTTTCTGTAAAACCCAATGAAGTTGATGTGAATAACTATTCTTTAAACAAGCTACTATGCAATGATATTAGCACTATAGCTATACAGTGATTCGTAAATAATACAATAGTGTCATGTTCTCAGAAGAAAAGGTGTTCTTTCTTGGGGTATATCATTCTTTATTGCATATGTAGCCATAGTAACTTTACTGTTATAAGAGACTGACTTTTGGTAAACTACAGTGTTGCCTTAAATTCACAGAAATACTGCACTTATTCCATAAGCTGCAATTTCTTTCATTATTTCTCTCTCTCAATATGACTTTCTTTTCTTTTCTGAAAAGAAAACAAATGCTGCTGCCTGAGATACTGATTACCATTCTGGTGGGAGCCGACACAATCACAATTGTCACATTTTTATTAATATTTCTATACCAGTTTTATACTCTTGCTTTAGTAACACCTAAATGAAATCACAACAGAACACTAAAACAAAAAACAGAATCATAGGCTATTTTTGAATTTTGAACTATTAAGTTGCTCTGTTCTGTGTGTTCAGTTCTGCAGTACTAAATGTGTCTAGGGTATACTCAGTAGAAAAAAATTGTTTTACCCTAAACTTCACTAGAAATAAGTACTAATACATTCAAATTTCACAACAATTAAAGTTATTTCACCTTAAATGTTACAATCACTTCTGCCGGGTAAGCCAAACCAACCATGCTAGAAGTTCTTCGGTACATCCTAAAAGAACAAATGAAATATTCAGTAAGAGTACTTCATTAAAAAGTATTGTAACAATTTCTTGTTTCATTTAGTTGTCTTTCATGATCCACGAAAGTAATACTAGGCTACTTGAGGGTCTGGTCTCAAAGATGACATAAGCATTTTTATGAACTTATGAGAAAAGCCCCTCTGATGGTGGATTACTTTTTTATGTTTCTGCAATATTTGGCACACATCTTCATGTAGAAGATTCCAAGCTTTAAAATCCATTCTCAACATTTTCCAAATTCCAGGAGATTTCATTACAAATGTAGACGTTTTATCTGTGTTTCTGTACAGATACATACAAAGATTACAGAATTTGAATCCTAAAACCTGTCTCAAAGATTTTATTCAGGCTCATCCCACCACTTACAATAAACTGTGGTTAAATATAATACTTGCCACAGTAAGAAAACAGAGCTCTCACCTTTCTACAAAAATCCCAGCCTGTACAGCATGCACAATGCTTCGAAATTTGGGCTTTTCTTCAGGTCTCCTCTTCACTATTCCCATTTCCCTTGTGAATGTAGAAGCTAACCAGTCTCGCACTTCCAGCGGGACCGAATCCGACTGGATGTCTGAAAGTTCATCCTCAGTGTCCAGTAGCCTCCTACAAAAAGATGAATAAAAGTTAACTGAGAATATTGCAGACAGAAGCAAAAGGAGTATGGACACATGAACAGCTAACAAAACTTCACTTAATAGGAGCAAACATTGTCTGTAGAATTAACTCAGTGCATATCAGCATATTTGTGCTCATCTGCCCTATTCTCCATTTCAACAGCTCATCTGGTTGGCATAACATCTTGTGGGACTTCTCAACCAGGATTTTAAAAAAAGAAGAAATCCATAAAGTTCTCCCCACAGCAACACTGCTTACTGAAAGAACAGTGTTTCCTATTTTGTAGGGATATAAAATTGTCAGATTAGGAACAGAGGACACTAGAGGAACAGAATAGACAAGAATGATGCAGTTTTTCTGGCAGTGGGGAACTGGTCAGAAGTGAGTAATTTAATCTGGAGGAGAAGGATTTGTGCAGAAGAAAGGACTTGGGCAACTCACCTTGCAAACCTGAACCAGGGCTGAGACTGCCAAAAACTATAGGCTGGTCAAAAGCTATAGACTGATCTTGTTTCCCAGATTAAAAACCGTTATAGTCCACTCAAATCTCTACTAAAATAACACCGTTCTTAAATATCTTGTCTAGGTAATAAATACAAAGTATATGTTGAGTATCCTAGACAGATTGTTACCTCTAAAGTATTTTTTCCCAAGGATAAACCTCATAATTCTGGAAACATTTTTCTAACTATTCAAAAGACAAGAAATTATTCCAGCAGTTAAAAGACCACTGGCAGAGTCTGCTGCAGGAATAATCCGCATCTGTGTAGCACAAAGAACACTACATTAGTTTGCTGTAGTCTGGTGTAGATGTGAATTTGTGACCACATCCTGAACCAGTGGAATATGAATCAAAGCTAGCAAGACACGCTTCAGTTTCTCTAATCTTTTTTAACATTCATTTGTAAAGCAGGAGGATTATTCAGTCTGTATATGATAGGGAAAGGAGTTACTTTATGAAGACTGAACAGAGAAATCAGAATTTGAAGAAAGTGTTTATTTAATCAAGATCATTCATTTGGTTTTTTGAACACTCTGGGATTTTTCATGACACCAACCCTTTGTAATGAGAGGTGACAGAACAATGTTTTATCAGAGTGACAGGTTAAGCGTCTCTGGTTACTATTCAGGTAAGGAAGAAAGGCAACTGTAACACAGAATGATGTTGTAAACACAGTCCTTTAAACCAACTCCTACAGATCCCTTGAATTAGAAGACATTCAATGTATAATCTTAATAACTTCTCAATGATAATTACTTTCTTTCAGAAGCTTGAATGAAGCAGCATTTAAGGAGAGGAAGCATGGAGTGGTAATTGTCTATTTTCTACTACTCTGTACATCTTACTGACCTTTTGAATAATACGATTCACACTGGGAAAAATTATTCATGGCATGTGCATTGCTAGAAATGGCCTATGAACAAATTCACTAATGATTGTCATTATTCAGTAATTACAGGGGCAGAGCTCATACATGGGTCTACACACAGTTGGAAAAAAGGACGGTTAGATATCTATAATTTGATGGCAATTTTGTTCAGGAAAGAAATAAATTAGGATATATATTGCACTATATAAACAGCACTTATTTATCACATCTTGTTAGAATCCAATATTGAACTGATTTCTTAGTTTGTTACTTTTGTTTACTTGTATTTATCCACTTTAACTTTGATTAAAAAAGAAGCTATGTTCCATTACATTTCCATAGGTGTGGACAGCATACCTATTCCATCTTGCAGATTCTGCAAAATATATATTCAATTATTCATCTTTTATTTACTGATTATGCAAACACTTCTTTGAGTGTTGATTGATGTTTATATAATGTATGTATGTGTCATAAATGTCTACCTTGCGACATAAGAACTTCATATTGTTTTACCAGTACTTCTACTGACTTGCAAAATGCACACATAAATTTTACTAAAAGTAAAACAGAACTTTCAGCAGAAGTATCAGAAATCATAGACATTAACAAGAATTACCAACAAGAAGTATTTCACCACTTACTCTATATAAGTAGCAAAAATTAGCTTTTTCATACGGCTGGGATGAGAGGTTTTGATTTTGATGGATCATCCTCTATTTTTATTTTTATTATTATTTTTTTGTTGGTTTTGTATTGAAGCATTTTGAATCTCAGATGCTGGCCAAGATTCTAAACACGTAAATCACTGAAGTGAACATATCAAGTAGATGACCAAGCCCATTTTCCTACGTTTGTCTCTTTTATTGCCACTTCTGTTGCTCAAAACTTAACAGAAACAAAGATGGCTCTTCCAGAAGGCTTATTATCACATCACTTCTGTGCAACCACTGAGCATTGTCATCATTGCTTTGAACAAGTTTTACGATTCAACATCTTCTACAATTACTGGGAAAAAAAAGTAATGGTCAGAAGTGTATGTTGAGAGTACTTTTATTCTTGAGCATTTATATTACTGGTCTTTTAATATGCATCTGCTTAGAACTGATATCTTCCAAGAGCTTCAGTAAAATCAGTGACTCAATAGACAGTTACTGGTGTTTGGGTTTTCTATACTGAAAGTTATTGTTCTTCAGATAAAAGGAAAAAATATATTTATAAACTGCATTCTGCAATTTTATTATGATTAGAATTCTTGCTCCAACCTTCTGCTTCATGAATCACAGGTGAATAGATAAATTATTTTTATAGGAAATTATTCGGGATGCTTTTGCATTAAAGAAGAAGAAGAAAAAGATTAAATAGTATCAAAAGATGAGATCAAGACAGAGATAAACATTGTTAAACCATTGAGCTTCTTGCCAAATAGTGTGGAGGTTTTTTTTTGTTTGTTTGTTTTTTTGTAAGCTTTTGCACTATAAAACTTTGTATATGTTCAAAAATGCCATTGGAGAAATTGATGAAGAAAATAATAAGTGATCTCAGCTGCTAAATAGAAGGACAGAACCTCTAGTTTAGGAAATATGTGGAGTGGAGCAACCGCAAGATCCGTAGTCTCAACCCCCAAACCAACCT
>PPHD01007696.1:0-16014 GCA_002909625.1 Bambusicola thoracicus
TAAACCTCCCCTGTCTCAGTTCTCTCCCTTCCCAACATCCTGCCCAAAGAGAACAGAAGACACAGCTGAATGCTGGAGGTATAATGTAAGCAAGGAGCCTGCTGCTGGATGAGCCCATTCGGACAGCTGTGCTCATCACACAGAAGAGTGGAATGATCTAAATGGAATCCATGAACTCCCCCAGTATTACTGTGACCACTGCTAATCCCAAGGACAAATACAAAATGTCCTTTCAATCTAAATACTTGATAGGAAAAGGTATTATTTAGTAGAGGGGCAGAAATGCATTATGTGCCCACTGCATTCTTTTCTCTTTCATAGAACCATTTGCTGTGGCTACAGAATACAAGTCCAGAATCTGCAAAAGTGAGCGCACTGATCTGGGAGGGGAATGACTGTAAGAAGGTGGACATGTCTGTGCTGGAGATCAGTGGGATCATCATGAGCAGGGTGAGAGGGCTGCAAAGCACTGCAATTTCTGAAAAACAACCAGAACTGTAAACAGCTACACCTGCAAATACTGTGTGCAGTATCAAACCAGCTCCTGCCCCATCTGCAAGTGTAACTTGTGTCCCAAATGCACATAAGAATTGCACGAACCAAAATTTAGCAGGTCTTGTTGAGTATTTTGTTTAGTTTGGACTGAAATGGGTGGAATTGTTTTAGGCTGTGTCCTTTGAGGGATTGGGAACTGAGTGCCTGATTGAATGCAGCCATAGCGCCATGCAAAAAGCCCAACTGACGGTGATGTTTTTGTTCCTGCTTGCCAGGTCAATGCCTACCAGCAGGGAGTGGGGTATCAGATGTTGGGAAACGTCATCACCATCGGATTAGCGTTCCTACCATTCCTCTACAGACTTTTTCACACTGATAACATGGAGCAGTTGTGCTCCATTTCTCTGAAGGAGCTTTTGCACATCTTCTGTGGAGCGCCTGCTAGCATCCCTGTCATTGTCTTGTCTACAATCAACTTCCTTGAACGGCTTTGCTTGACCTGGATGTTTTTCTTTATGATGTGTGTTGCTGAGAGAACATACAAACAGGTATGTTTAAATGCATCGAACCTAAAATGCCTCACGAGCCCTGGAGCAGAAATTGTACCAACTGAAGTAGATGAGTCTGGTTAGACCTGTATTAATCAGCTATAAACCTGTCAATATGCTTTCTGTTTAGGAGAAAGCCTACTTAGCTGTCCTGTTCTGAGGAGGAGAATTAGATAGCAGCCTGCATTGCAGTCAGCTCTGTCAAACTGGTTCTAAGTGCTGCATGCTAGGAAGAATGGTGTCATTTACTGGTTTAGCAAGAGCTTTGTGGCTCTTTCTGCATAGCAGCAGCAGCTCTACCTCTGCCACACACAGGAATACCACCTGTGGGGCTGCACAGTGAGGCCCTGCAGTTGGGCCTTCCCGGGTTGCCATAAGCTGAGCTTTTCTGCCCATTACCACTAAGCAGTCCCAAGCAACGCTGTTTCTCTTTTACACTCATTTATGTTTGTGTGTGTATGTGTTTTTTGCTTATCATCTGCAGAGGTTTTTGTTTGCCAAGCTTTTCAGTCACATCACATCGGCTCGGAAAGCCAGGAAATACGAAATTCCTCACTTCAGACTCAAGAAGGTAGAAAACATTAAGATCTGGTTATCTCTTCGTTCCTACCTAAAGGTGAGTTCTGACCCAGGATGGATGCAGTTGGTTATTACAGTCAGCATAAGCAAAGGTTCTGGGTATGCATCTCTGTAGACCTCAGACCCAGTGCTGTGTCTTTGTTCCTGCAGAGGCGAGGCCCACAGCGCTCTGTGGATGTTGTTGTGTCATCCATCTTCTTACTGGCTCTTTCAATTGCTTTCATATGCTGTGCCCAGGTAAGACTCAAATGTTCCCAGGGTGTTTTATTTAAGAGAGCTGAGTGCAGCAGCCTCTTTAACCTGTTATTGAAGAACAACTCGATAACTGTTTATAACACCTTTTAGTCCCTCACTAAACCTTCTGTCATAGTAAACAGTGTTAGAGCTATGCATTAGTTACTTTAACAAGAGGAAAGTTCTGAAGGTGCAGTGGTGAGAGCAGTATCTGCTATCTGTATCTGAGAGCAGATAGTGACTCACTGCTGGGATTGCTTCTACAAGCCATGGTCACCAGAAGAAAGAATGACAATCCCAGCCCTGCTCAAATAGACCCGAGGTGTATGTGCACTCCTAGGAAGGGCAGAATGAGCTGGGTGGTTTAACACTGCCAGCAGAACAAGCACATGTGAAGGGAAAGACATTTACCTACCAGCTAATTGGGTAAAGAGAGGAAAGAGGAAGAACAGACTTTCAGGTTAACACTTCCTTTTTCTCATCAGAAAGAAAATGAACAAATTCTAGGGGTTATAAACAAGGCTTTGTACTTTCAATGAGCTGCATGAATGGATTACACTTTAAGGGCAAAAGTGTTGGTTGCTATAGAATGTGGACAGCTGTTCTGAAGAGCTGTAGTGCAAGGCTTTTGCATGTTTGTTGTGACTGACTGGTTTTAATTCTTTTTTCTCCCCCAAACAGGTCCTGAAGGGTCACAAAACATTTCTGAACGCGGCTTACAACTGGGAGTTCTTAATCTGGGAGGCAGCACTTCTTCTCTTTTTGCTGCGCCTCGCATCCTTGGGCTCTGAAACCAACAAGAAATACAGCAATATCTCCATCTTGCTTACTGAGCAGGTACCTCCATCGCTCCATTTGCTTTGTTCTCCTTTTGGCTTTATACCTTTCTTTTTTGGTTTGGATTTAACTGTTGCATTTCAAACCAGGTTCATAAATACCAGAATCAGATCTTAAAATCTAGAAACAGCATCTGTGCTGCACTGTAATAGAGTAACACAACTCAGCAAGGGAGGGACCAGGGGGGAAACAGTTACACAGATTCAAATGTGGAATTATTTCTGGCTTTGGGTCGACGCATCAGCCACGTTAAATAGGAAAAGGATGATACATCACTGCTGAAGTCCTCTTAGAGGTATCGCTTCTTTAGGAAGACTGCAGCTATTGCTATAACTGCCCTCAGAAGTCAGTTGGGAACTAATGCTGGAATGTTAACATCCAGTCTGCAATGTCTGTCACAGATAAACTTATACCTAAAGATGGAGAAGAAACCAAACAAGAAAGAACAGCTGTCTCTCGTTAACAATGTTTTGAAGCTGTCTACAAAGCTGCTAAAGGTAAAGTGCATCTCCCTGAAAACATGAAGTTGCTCAGCTTTGTGCAGGCAGTGCATACGTGGCTGTGGTTTTTGCTCTTCCCATTTCTGTTGTCTTTAGATTAGATACATCAGTTTTTACAAAGGGATTTTTTTTCTGTGCTTTGATAGCAGTGGAATTAGACCTAGGAACACGGGACTGGCGTAGCTAATTATGCTACAAACAATTAACAGCGGCTTACTGTGATTGACATGAGTGAGAGGACAGGCTGGTATGATGAGCGCAGAAAGCCTCATTAAATTGAATCTCCTCTTCAGCAGCTCCAGTGTGGAAGCTTTTTGTTGGCAGTGGGAGATCAGGCATTTGGAAAAGAAGGAGCACAGTCTCAAAGCCACATATAAAAAGCCACATAGAATAGAGTTGAATAATTCTATAATAATTCTATAATCTGTTACATTAAGTTTTTGCCACACAGCCAGTATAAAAAAGGGGACTTTTCAGATTCTGGAAGGTTGTTAGAAAACATCTTTGAGCAGAGAGGCTTGGAATGCACAGAATTCCTGTATGTGATACAGAAGCAGTGCACGGTTAGCAGAATGTGCCAGAGAGCCAACATTGAGTTAAAAGGCAGACAGTTACTTCTGCTGTGGACTACTGTGGGATTTGTGTTTTGTTCTTTTCCTTTTTTCTTCCACGCCAGGAATTGGACACACCATTCAGGCTGTATGGGCTGACCATGAACCCATTAATCTACAATATAACACGTGTTGTAATACTCTCTGCTGTCTCGGGTGTTATAAGTGATCTGCTGGGATTCAATATCAGAGTAAGTATAACTCCCCTCTGAAGAAGAAACATCCTGGAGGGAGGAGAGGGCAGGACGTTGCTTTTGTGCCACTCTTAATTCCCCCCACAGGAATTTACACTTTACAATTAGGGCTCAGTGCAGGATGGGTGATGGATGAGCCTTACCTGTAGATGAAAAGCATTTCAGTCCCGCTTTTAGATCAGTACTTATTCTCAGAATCTCTTTTCAGTTATGGAAAATTAAACCATGAACTGACTGACCATCAGCACAGCCCTCTCCAGCAGAAGGACAGAGCACAGACCGAGGGCTTGGACACAAAGCAGGGCTGCTCTCACACTACAGAGGTCTGGCACTGCAGTTTCTTTAACAGAGCCTCAAGGTATGCACTGAAAGCTGTCCCTCTGCTTTAGTGTTCCATAACGTATAGAATAAATTGGTCCAATTTATGAAGTCATCCCGTGGCATGCACATGTGAAACAGAATAAACTGAGCCAAACACTGGTACTAGTTTGCACTGAAGGTAGCAGGAACTGCGTGCACAGACTGTGGAGCATCACTCACTACAAAAGCCATGCTAGAGCTTGGACTGGAACAACACAGGTGGTTGCTACAGGTGCCTTGTTCCTCTAAAAATCAGTCCTGTGCAGTAACCTAACAACTCAGTCCTGGGGTTCACCTCATTTTCAGAGAGCACTGGAGCTACGCTGGGCGGTGTGTGTCTGCCTTCAGAGCACTGCTCAGATGGTACTGACGAGGCATTCATGTGAATGTGCTGAAGAGCCCTTTTCTCAGCATTTCAGTGTGCTTTTGGCTGCTGCTGCAGGATGCGGTGACAGCAACCTGCACAGGATGAACACTGACCCAATGCTGACAGTTGAAGTTAGGTTTGAACTACCTGTTTAATCATTGGGCAGGTAATAGCGTGCTATGTACAGGGCATCCTGCTGTAAGTTCTTCCCAGGACGGCCGAATTTGGCGTTCCAAGAAGCTGCTGCAGCTCTGCACTGCAATAGTGCCTTACACTGGAATACTTCAGGAAGAGTTCCCGGTGTGGTAATCGCGTCAGTGGAAGATGATTGAGGAAGACTTCCTCACTTAAAAATAGATCTGTGTTTAGAAATGCCATAGGAAAGAAAGAGAAGTTGTAAAGACATCTGCTAAACTTGCATTTTCCTTACGTTTTGCTGACTGTTGTATCAGTAATGGAGAAAAGCAAAATCCAACCTCCTCCTGGCTGCATTCTGTCATGGAAGGAAGCAAAATGGCATAAGAATTTTTGGTAGTAAACTGTTTATAGCTATTTTCTGTACAAGGAAAGGTTGAAAGATGGAAAAGAAAACGACAACTTGATATATCAAAATGTACAAATAAACCTACAGTACAGTATTTCTTCATCAACAGCTGTTTCTACATGACTTCATGACTATATCACCTTTGTTGAACATTTGTTATCTGAGCAGGAAGTCAAGGAAACTCGCAATAATAAACTGCATTTGTTTTCCAGAGGAGAATTATGTTTGTGGGTGAAGTATTTTACCACTGAACATAACAAAGAATCTATTTCATACAGTGCAGGACCAGCAGGCCATGAACTAGAGTTTCTTTTTAATATCTATATAAAAAATAATGAGCGATTTACAGGTCTCTCTCTAGTCAGAACCTCAGAAGTATGTATAAAGGTGCTGTACAGTATATAAACATTTACACCCAGTACATCCATACATTGCTTAGCATCCCAAGGCCACGTTGCTAAGTCATCCGATACAGTAAGTAGAGATACAAGTTCCATGGGAGGAGGAATCACACACAGGTCAGACACTAAATGAGGTCACGTTGATAGATAGAAAAGATATGGGGTTAGCTGTCAGGGAATGAACGTCAGTGGTGCTAATTCATCTCTGTACTACACTTCTGCATTTGTTACTGCACTCGGTGGTTGGTTAGGGCAAGTCCATACCACTCAACACAAACCAGATTCTCTCGTTAAGAGTACATGGTTAATATCTATGTAGGCTAACTGCAAAGTGTTAAATATTTTCACAGTCATGCTCCGTAACGTGGAGCGTTTGGTAACGTTGCGCTGCACAGCAAATCGATGGATCACCCAACGTGAAGCAGCAGAGCACAGTTCAGATCTGCTTTGAAGCCTGTTTCATTTTCAAAGCGTTTCCTCCGAAAGCTGTTTGGGATCTGTACTTGGAAACAGCTCTTCCGTCAGAACTCATTCACCGTGCCTCATTAGGTTTAAAAAACCATTACACATATCAAAGCCAAAACAAGATCCCCAATAGCAAATCACTTGTTTGTATTTTAACGTAAGTCATGCTTGACCTCCTGCACCTCTTTTTCCTTCTGCACCCTGGGTTGATGAGCTTTTACCACCACCTCTTCTGCACTAATTAAAGGAAAGTGCCACTATATATAAACCACATAGGTTTCTGCATTCTGCTGACTTATAGCTATAGATCTGAGGTGTCAGTGGGTTCTGCTTGTAATATTCCCCAACGGGACCTCAAAATCTGTACTATAGCCCGAAGAAGAGAAATTAGGACTCGCGTACCCCATGTATCCGAATATTCAGCACTCTGAGATCACACATTTAAAATAAAATACGGGAGACTTCTCATCTGCACAGGCAGGAATTTCATTTAAGAAGTTAATGTGGTTGGTTCTGTCCTACGGATCAATTCGTAGCTCTACAGAGGGAGAGCAAATCCAATTAGGAAGCAGCAATAAATAATAAGAGATGGGACCTCTCAGTACGCAGCAGCAGAACGAGGCTGAACACAAATGCACACTCCGTGTTTATGTTGAGAGTCCAAGGAGGACATCGTGCCACAAATGGACCAAAGGAAAGGTGCTGTTCAACAGGAACCAGAACCTTCTTTTCCTGGACAGACGTTTGCCAGCAGTTACTGTAAGCATCCTCACGAATCGAAAGAAAGCAATTGTGTTGTGTTCATAAAAAGCAAAGTTACAAAACATCGATTATGTCAAATATAACTTTTATCTACATGGTTTTGTATCAGGTATAAAAACTTTACCAAAAAAGCTCAATTGGAACAGCATCAGTGGCTCATTTGCTGCTCTGGAATCGATAGAACCGACTCAACCCATCTCCTCACTGGGCCAGGAGGAAGATGAGCATTTCCCTATGTAAACATGCAACATGCTCTGCAGAAAACACCCATTTCCAACATAACCTGGACTCTTCCGTGACTGGAATACATAAAGGAATCAGACTGACTGGGTACAGTAGATAACTTGGCACAAGAACAAGAAGTGAGTCATGATCACATTGGCAATATAGGCATTAAATAATTTTGTTCAGAAACTCACAATACGAGCGGAGGGAGCCGCAGCAGTGCAAGGTTGAGAGCAGCAGAACACCGCCTCCAAAAGGACGAGGGGACAGCAGCGTATGGAGGAGTTCATGTCAGCAATCCAAAAGGGGTCCTTCATGCAGCTCGGATAATGTCAGCACGAATCAAATGCTTTCCACCCTCTGAGCAGTTTTGGAGTAATATGACAACTTTGTGAGTAGAAACAATGCTTCTGAATGATCATTATTAGAAACCTGATGAATTAATTCTAGAAACAAGCATCGGTCAGACCCGTTTCTCAGCCTCACACGCTGCGTTGGTGACTTTGCACGCACTTGGAACCCTCCAAGGTCCCGGAGTTATTGGTGTTTTCTTGACTGGAGAACTGCTTTCGGGTTTGGGAATTCCATCATCTTTGGTTTCATTGGGCAGCTCCATGTGCCCGTCTCCACGTTGGCTGTTCAGAACATCGGTCTCCTGCGCTTCCAGCCTTCTCAGTTTCTCCATGGAGAGCAGTGGAATATCAGAAAGACTTGAGGTTTTGGATCTGCTGGAACCTGGCTCTCCCGAGCTCGACTTCCTTGTTTTTTCATCTTCGGCTCTGTTTCTCCTGGAGTCACTGAAAGGAAATCTGCCCTCATCCAACGTCGCGTATTTTCTCTCTGGAAACCACAATTCCTTCTTTCCAGAAACCTTCTGCTTGGTGTCTTTCCTCGTGACTCCCGTTTTCCCACTTCCACCTCTCAGCTGTTCAGCAGTTGTCTTACCACCACCAGTTCTGTCATGATGCTCCTGCAGCCCGCCTCCCACTTCCGCGCATCCCTTACTGAGATGCTTCCGAGGACCGGCAGACACGCCTCCATCTCCACTGGAATGCTGTTTCCTGTTACTACTGCTCATTCCTGTTTCTGTGGGTTTACGTGGGAGATTGCTGTGGGTTTTATCAGCATCACTCTTTCTAGGGCTGTGCAATCCTGTGGGATGGTGTCCTTCGGCTGCCCCGAACTTTTCTGGGCTCGCAGATCTGTCTCTTCTGATCCCTAATTCTAAAGTACCTTTTGTGACTTCAAACCCAGTACTGGAAGGAAGATCCCATCTGTTCTTTGTTCTCTGGGGAGAAGACGGAGGCTTCATCTCAAACTGGTTTTCAGTTAAAGTGCTTATCTTTTCAGGCACAGTGTTCTTTGCTTGTTCCAGTTTCTCAGACAGCTGAACTTTCCTTAAAGCTTCTCCTGGTACTGGAAAATAACACATTTCAGGTGGGGAAGCAGAATGTGAAGATGAGGATAATGGTGACTGTTCTTCATATATTACATTTGACGAAGATGGATTGTAACTATCCCAATCACCTGGAAGTGAAGAGGGAGAGATTTCACTAAGTTATTAGAGGAAAAAAAAAGGATGACTAAACATTCTGTAAGCATTCATACTATTGAGGTGCCAGGCTGTTATGTGAAATCTTCCATTTTACAGAAAGATCACGTCGTGCCGTAATCTCTAAGTCTTATTTAGTCAGTGCTTCCTATTTCGTTGTTCTACAGCCTACGGCCATCATAAGGAAATGATTTGGGGAGAAGCTTCTGCTCAGAATGCTGGCGCGATCTCTGCAGGACTGACGTGGTCTCATATCAGCACATTTTAGAGCCAGTGCAGCCAAACTGCAAAATTAGTTCCTGACCTACATTGTTAAAGGAAAATCAAATGAACCAAAAGGTTTGGTTGTTTTTTTTTTTTTTCTCTAAAAGAAAACTGAAAACAACGAGAAGTTAAGGTTATCCATAGCTTCGCACTTTAATAATAGAAAGAGATGAAACACAAGACATGCAGATTTACCAAGTCTTTAAGGAAAACCCAAGAAAAGCACTGAAAGCCCTTAATGCTGCTCAGGTTTCACGTAGGGACACAAACTGGAAGGAGCCAAACCTGAAGGAGGAAGAGAAAAAGCCCAGAACTACATACCAAAAATCACAGAGTACAGCAAGCAAGATTTCAATCAGAAATGTATGATTAACAGCAGGACGAGAGGCAGCAAAACCATTCCCTTCTCTACAGCTGCTGATCTTATCTACGTTGCTTGACCTTATCTCAGGCCCTGCTGTTGGCAGAGGGCTGGACCAGATGGCCTCTGGAGATCCCTTCCGCCATTTCTATGATTCTGTGTCAGATTTAGGAAACCTCTATGAACAAGAGGGCCAGGAGTGGTTCCAGATAGCTGTTGTGCCGTCCTCCTGGTGCACAATAAACACTGTTTAGCACTGCTGAAATGATACCGAGCATAAATAGCTGTTCGTAAGGAGAGAGCTGGAGGTGACCTCACAATGGCTCCCTCTCTTCTTTGAAACCAACTTTAAATGCTGATTTTAAAGAGAACCAACAGAAGCTCATCCGAACTCAGAGGACTCTACTTAACTTTCACCATTAACGACAAAGTAATTCAGTGTGAAACACAAACTAAGCCAGACAGAAATCGAGCAAGATGGCACAGAGCAGATCTCGTAGTTCACAGATGGGCTGTTTCTGTGCCATGCACTAATGGACTCTGCTTTCACCGTGACGTTCAATTTGGAACATTAAGATGTTAAGAATCATCTTTGAGCTCTCTGGTGGAAAGAAATGGAGAAACTTCTGAGCAGATTTTATGCCGTGAGCAGACGCCAGTTGCTGCCTGTAAGTGACTGCACACAGCAAACTGTTTGGTAGTTCAAGCTGTGGGTTTTAAACCTTTGAAAGGCTGAAGTCACGGTTAGTTACCATTACTGAAAAGCTCTTCATCACAAAACGTGACCTTACCATTTAGGAAATTTACCACCAGAATCACGGTGTCAGCATCAAGAGTTTAAGGATTAAAATGTGTACTCAAGGCAGAACACAAAGCGTGCTTTGCTTTAAAATGCTGCTAGAGCCTAATCCCTTTGATTCGTAATCTTAGATTATATCCTAAATCAGACTCAAAATCATCAGTTTAGAATGAATGGGTAGCGATGTCAGTGAGCAAGCACGAGGTGTCCTTATTAAAAAGACTGCTCCCCACTGCCATGAAAGGACACTGCACTGCAGCTGACGTACTGTGATCTGGTATCAAGCCGGTCCCTGGTCTCAGCAGCAGCAGAACTTTGTTCCCTCCAGCCTGAATCAGCTCAATGGCTCGTGTGTGAGTGATTCCCTGGGTGGGCTCTCCGTTAATTTCAACTATTTGGTCGCCGACCTGATAAGAAAATAGCAGCCAGGTTAGTTTTTATGAATTGCAGCCACCGTAAAATAAGCTTTCATTTAGAAACAAACAAAAACAGAGCCAGGTGTGTCTGTGTTTCCTCTCATGTTAAACCCACACAGCAATAAACAACAGCATCCCAGGAGCACCGACCCATTCGATACAGTACAGCACCGTGGTGCTTCAGAGTTCTTCATGCACATCTTCTATTGAGCAAGCTCGACAGAAGCTCTCAGCTTACTATAAACACAAATTCCATACAGGGGAAGACAAGTCCTTCCATGTTCCCCTGCAGACTTTCATTCCAGGTCATCCTAGAGAGGAGCTTACTGATAAACCTGGCAACGTGCATCTGCCCATCACGTAGGCAACACTCATTTCTCTATGCTTCATAAAGAGTGCAGAGCAAATGTCATATAAAGGAATGGATTTATTTTTCCAAGTAGGAGAGTTCACCATGATGTAGCTATCCGTAATAAGGTCTCTGAGGCCAACGAGCAACTGCCCTGGGCACTGGGCAGCTAACTGCAACGCACACTAATTAGCAAACCGACAGAAGGGGACTCAAATAGCACCTTTTCAGTGCCATGAAACCTGTTTTGCAATTCGCAGCTCAGCCAATGGATGTCACTAGTGCCTACATTTAGCAGTTCAAAGAGACTGCCCGGGCTTTGTTAAATAAATTGCCTCTGCCAAAGAAGGTCACCAGCTGGTTTCTCATCTGACAGGACAGGACGCTCTGCACCATGCTACGTGCCTTGCATCATGCTCAGCTGCCATTATCTGGGTGAGAAATTCCTCTTCTTTGTTTCAGAATGCAGCCAGCAGAATGACAGCATTTCACAGCTGGGGAGGGACAAAGTGAATGACAGAGAAATGGAGCACTCTCACCCTGGGTTCCGGCTCTGGACCACTCCTCCCAGCGCCCGACCTGCCGAGGGGCACAACTGCACCGACCCTCAGCAGCCACAATCACTCCTGGGCAACAAAGCACTCGCACAGCTGTGCTGGTATCCTGCGTGCTGCACCAACAGGGCACAGTGCTGCAGATAGCAGCACCTCATGTCACATTGAAATGAATGAAGGTGACGGTGTGAATGTGGGAGATGGTTCTTCTTCCAGCACTGCCTTGCTGTGACATTCCCCTCGTCCCTCCAACCCATGCTGTGGCACAGATCAGCTATGCGAAGCAGAGCACAGTCAGAGCACGTCTGAAAACAGCCTGAGTGCTGCTGCTGGACTCTCCAACCAAAGCAACAGGAGTCTGTATAGGTGAGTGAGGCCAGAATTTAGAGAACTGTGGATGTCTGAGGATGTTTATCACTATTATGTATTCTTACTACAGTACTTGGGAGTGAATTACTTACAAAGACGTAAGAAATAGCTTATTAATCTTTGAAAAAAAAAAATAGCCTTTTATCTTCAAACACCACACAGAACAACAAGAGCACAATATACACACAAAAATTCCTTATAAATTCAGCGACTCAGCGACTCTTCTTTCAGTTTTCTGCTCCACTGTGCAATTTCTTGCCTGGGCTCCTCAAGTATCCTACGTAACCCTGGGACATTTACATTACTATACCTCAAGCACATGGACAGACAGATGATTCATTCTGGATGACCCAAGTTTTTCCATGTATTTTCCCCTTCAGAAGCCTAACACCACAGCATTTGCTAACGCTGCACAGTAAGAGCTGAGAGGACAGCTGCCCAGATGCTGCTCTGCCTGCTGGCACCCTGAACTCATGGAACGAAACTGTTAGCACTAAAGGCTACTGCAATATGTCAACAGGACGACTTCTGTGCTAACAAATTGATGAGAGAAGACGAACTCACGTGTACTCTCCCATCTTTGACAGCTGGTCCATCTTCAGCAAGCCGAAGGATGAATAAACCCATGTTGTATTCCTTTCCTCCTCGAAGACTGAACCCAAAGCCACGAGGGCCTCTTTCCAACTCTACTGGAAAACAGCCGGAATTCTGTGCAAGAAGTGAGACCAGAATGGAGAGCTGAGGACCTGCAGGCAGGTTTTGATCTTTGCTTCTCTAGAGAAACATTTCACGCACTTCTTCGCCTTGAGATGCGTGCAACACAATTTAAACTGAATTAACCACAACTCATGTACAATTAGGCGTAATGGTTTCCTTCTAAGTCTACACATAAATAACATTTTTCCTTCTTAGTTTCAGATAGTCATAACATTTACTCAAGAAACTTTTCCAGAGGGTCAGCAGAAGCCCTCTTGTTTTTTCAACTATGATAAGCAGATGGATATAAATAATTAGCAAGAACATCCTAGGAAATGCTTTAGTGCATTTTTAATAAGCATCATTTCTACTCCTATCAGACAAGGAAATGCTTTGTTATTCTGATTTGGAATACTCTGACGATTTCACTGTAGTGTCCTGATGACCCAGCATGTATTTTGCATGGCTCTGCATGCTTACCTGTGCCTGTGAATGACGGCTGCCAACACCTGAAGCACTGCCAGCATCAGGTTGTGCCAAGTGCTTATGCTCAGGCCACGAAAGCCTGTAACTATTTGAAACTTCTTTTCCAGCTTCACCTTCTGTAGCTCCCCTACAGAGAGGCAAAAGGAAGCAAACGTTACCCTTGCATTTAGCAATTCCAAGCTTGTCTGGTTGTTCTCAGTTCCTCTTCCCAAGCCCAAAGCTCTGTACCTGTCTGTGCTGGAAGCACTGCTCTGTGCTGGTCCCAGAGGTCGGTGCTGAGGAGCCGGGCTCTGCTTGGCAGAGTTTGTTCCTGACGGAGGACCGCGGTGTTCTAATGAGCGCAAACAAAACCAACAGTCAGAGCAAACTCCTAAATGGAAAGCTAGGCACACACAGAGAGACCACAGCGACCAGCAGCACTGAGTCTGCTCCTCTCAACAGCCTGGAACACGACGGTCACTTTGCCTGTGAGATTTTGGGAGAGACAATTGCAGCTTTCAGAGGATAAGCAGAAAGGCAGTCTGTGTAACAGGCAATGTGCTGCTCAGAGCAATTCCACTTGCAGAGCATCTCACACTGAGCTGAGCTCACAACACTTACAAAGTGAAGAGGATTTTGCTATGTTGAGGACCATAATCCAATGAACTGCCATTGGTTCCACAGAATAAATCATGTTAGAATTTCATTATTTCTTACTGCTTTTTCCAGAAGAAAAAAGTAATTTTTACTGAACCAACCACAAACAGAATGCTCTTACATTGTCTGCAAGTTGATAAAGACCAGAAGGTATTACAGCCAATCACATCTATAAAGCTGGTTCAGATATTCAGCATAACAGCAATTTGTAAGCGATGAAGAATAATGGACATCTGAGAACATATCCCTTTTTAAAGGTAGGAGAAGAACGGAGATGCAGAGGGGTGGTTGTGATTAACAGGCGAAATCCTTAATTATAGAGGCAAACTGACAACTCCTTCCAGCTGCAGAGGACAGGCCATGGATCACTGACATGTATCAACAAGGATGTCAGTGCTTTGCCTTCTCCAAAAGCTAAGTTAAAACTGAATTGTGAGGACACATTAATAACAAACCCTTTAATATAATTTAAGGTTCTTTTCTCTTCCACGACGAGCAGTGATTGTACACTTTGCAGTCAATGCAAAAAACATGTTTCAGAATACAAAATGTCTCTGTCACTTAACAGAGTAATGAACCATAGCCTATGTAAAAAGCTGCCTCTTAGCTAGAACCTTAAATGGCAAGTTGTGGCCCAAGATGAACTCATGTACTGAATTATAAACTAATTGACTCCTTTTCCTCATCGTGCTTTAAAAAGAAATCCCAAACAGCCACACCACGGATGCTCCAATGCTCTGTGAGGTGCACCTCGTTACTGCATTTCTGAGCTAAAAACAAACCAACCCAAACCCCAGCAAAATAGATAAAGCAGCCAAGCATCATCCAGGAAAGGAAAGCATTGTGTGTATTATTAGGCTGAATTTCTCAGTTATGCTGGACCCAGAAGTCGTTTGCAGGACTGCTCGGTGCTATTATTATGACGTGCCTTAAAGAGGTTTTTCTCTGGAGACAAAATGTCAACTTTTACTCCTGGTTTATCCTCAGAATTTTAATTTAGAAGCACAGGGAAGAGAAATGCCATCTGTTTGTACACATTCTCCAGTCCTTTTTCTGCGCTCTCTCTTGTGTTTCTTGCTAATACGTGACAGAAGCTGACAGGCTCCTGCTTTTGTGAGAAATGTTAAGGAATGTCTTCTGGAGCATGAAGTGCAATTCGTTTATCCATGTAAAAAGCAAAGACCACACATCTGTGAAAGCCAGGAGGGAGAGAGAAGTGGTACATGGTAGTATTTTCATTGCCGGTCTCAGAGGACAGCACTGAAGATGATGCACTGGGGAACATTAAAGCTCTGCGGGGGGTTTCTGTTTTGTGATGCTGAGCAGCCTCTGGCAAAATGGGTGCTTTTCTCTTTGGAGCTGCATCTTGTCTTTGTCCTTTGCTTTGTGAACAATCCCTGCAAAGCTCAGGCACCCCAACAGTGGGAAATGACTGAAGCTTCCACTGATTTACAGAGGAATTCTGCTGTAGGGAGGTTATGCTGTGAGCTACCTGCAATTCTCCAACTGAATGAGCGAGAGTTTTAGAACAGTGATTTATTCCCATTTCCGCTTCTCTCTTTCACCGTTAAGAACTCCTTATGCCTGAAACACGCCAGCTTCAGCTCCTCTAACTTACACGTGTTTTCTGACTGGTCTTCTCAGTCTAAGTTTTTGTCCAAGTCTGTAATTGAGGAAAGAGGAAAAGCTACGTTCTTATACAGCATCCAGGTGAGGTCATGCACAAATAAGGGACAAAAAGGTTATATTCAGAAAGTCCATTCTGAAGGCAAAGTTGACTGAGAGTCCAAGAGAAGCAGATCTGATGCAGCCAACTCAAACTCCACTTGCATTACGAACACTGCCCTGCACAGCTGCTTTGAGGTGCGTTCCTTCAAACTGCAGTAATTCGATTTGATGGGAATGAAAATCTTAATGAAAGAACAACCATTTGTAGAGGTCTCTCTGCTTCAAGAATTAACAAGAAGGGAAACGAAATCTTTGAAATTCTGTATCAGAGGCTGAGATAGCACGTTAAGTATTTGCAATGAATATGAAATTAGAGAATGATCTGTTGGCTTTATTCACATTCTGGTTTTAGGTATTTATTATTTAGAAGACCAGAAAAGCCAACTTTCTGGCAAAATAACAATAGNGACTGGTCTTCTCAGTCTAAGTTTTTGTCCAAGTCTGTAATTGAGGAAAGAGGAAAAGCTACGTTCTTATACAGCATCCAGGTGAGGTCATGCACAAATAAGGGACAAAAAGGTTATATTCAGAAAGTCCATTCTGAAGGCAAAGTTGACTGAGAGTCCAAGAGAAGCAGATCTGATGCAGCCAACTCAAACTCCACTTGCATTACGAACACTGCCCTGCACAGCTGCTTTGAGGTGCGTTCCTTCAAACTGCAGTAATTCGATTTGATGGGAAT
>PPHD01007697.1:0-22723 GCA_002909625.1 Bambusicola thoracicus
AGTGTTCAATACTTGGCAGAAGTCAAACCATTGAAATGCTGCTTGTCAGGAGGCAGAGCCAAATCACCTCAAGCAAAGCAATTGCTGGAGGAGAAATGATGCTCCGGAGATAAAATACCCCAGATAAGAAGAAAACCAACACACGTAGGCAGAGAAATCCAGTCAAGCCTTGCATATCGGGGCTGTATTAATAAGGCTTACTTTAAAGAGATCAAAGGATATTGATTTTTCTGACAGAACAATTCTACAGAGAGGAGAAGGAGGATTTTCATAAGTTAGGCAAGTAATAGAAAAAAGAAAGCAATAGAAGTCCGGGATACAATTCTATGCCTCAGTTCCTCCCTGTTTTAAAGCATTTGGGGATTTACATTACGGTTCAAGATCTCCTGTTTCTTTATGCAGTTTTTACATAGGCCATTCTCGTTCAGCCAGTTTCTTTCATTCCTAGCTGAAGCTAAGAAGGATCTTTTTGCTACAAGCATGTTTCTCTGGGGATCTTTCTTGCTCAACTATCTTTGTACCTAATGCTCCCATTTCCAGTCATTTAACCTGTGAACTTACAGCCCAATTTACGGTGCTGAAAGCTGTGAGCTAATAACAGTTCAGCTCAGAAACACACTAATCTTCTTCACTAAATAACGAGAAAATGTTTTCCTAAGCAATATTTATGTAGGATTTGTAGTTTATACATTTACACTTCATATTCTATTCCAGGATTTAAGAAATGGGGCTCTGTTCTGGAAAGCATTATTTCTGAGTTGTTTAAATCAACTGTCATAACAGTAACACACTTGGAGCTCAAAGGCACAGCCAAAGACACCAAAGCAATCATGACAAGAGAGATTACTATGGCTCCTTTCTGTTTCTGAAGACAGACAAATAGATGGACCAGTGCACCTAGGTGCGTCTCCCACAGCGGAACTTCCCATCCTCCAGTGCTTAGGAGAATGAGATTGAGAATGAATACAGCTAGAATAGCAAGATAGCTAACCTAGTAGCCAAGTCTGATTTTCATTGTCATTTTCATTGTAAGTCCTATTCCCCCCAACAGGAACAAATCAAAGGAAACACACTTCAACCTCATGAAAAAAAGAATGCTTTCCCTTATAAAATGGTAAAGTGGTGGGGTTGTAAAGATTGCTCTTCTATATGTTCCATACACAATGACCCACAGCTCATCCTCAGAAACTGAATTTTATAGCAGATTCAATTACTAACAGGAAAAAACAAATAATCCCATAAATACTTTCCCCGTGAGAAAGCATTTTAATTCTCTTTTTACCAAAAGACTTTTTAATCTAGAAAGTGTCAAGAGTGTTTCCATCATTAAAAAAAAAAAATCATAAGCTTTCCAATTTTACCTAAAAGTTTCCATTAATTTGAAATTTCCTCCAGAATCTCTTTCTGCCAGAAACTTTCACATTTAATGAAATTTGTGAGTTACCCATCAAAGCGACAATCTGGTTTCCAATCTATCCCATTAAGCAGAGTACGATGGCTTAAGATGGTCAGAACAGCTACTACAATCATCACTCATACGAGCTGGCTGGAGCACAGCCTTCTGCAACATTCTGCACTGTTTGTGGGACTTAGAGAATTCCTTTATCATTCGCAAAATCTACTCTGCACCTATTTATTGCTGAAAAATAGTCACCCTGGCACATGTATGTGAGGGAGGACCAATACACCATGTTGGCTGTTCAATATCTTGATGAC
The DNA here is from genome assembly GCA_002909625.1 of Bambusicola thoracicus. NCBI lineage: Eukaryota > Metazoa > Chordata > Aves > Galliformes > Phasianidae > Bambusicola > Bambusicola thoracicus. Next base: position 1,717 of record PPHD01007697.1, read on the forward strand.
TAGTAGCAGATGACACAGTAATTTTTGCCTTCAAAGAGCAGAGAGAATTCATCTGAATAAATACCGAAGACCTGAACCAGTACAGCGATCATTATCTTCCTTGGTTTATGCAAAGAATACTGGACTCTTTTTGCTTGCCTATATATATATAAAATCAGATTGAGGAATCTAATAATCTTCTATGCATTCACATGTAAGTAACACATTGTAAGTAAAACAGGTTTGCATTTCCTCGCATCAGCAAGCCAAGAACACTCTCAAATGAAATCATTAACACTCGCAGAGCATCTTAGGCAGTAACAGCAGAGATCAGCAACTCTCGTTAAGAAGGGTGATAATCATAACAGAATTGCAATTAATTTCTTTATCTAAGGAGAACAAAGAATCATAGAATGGCTTGGGATGGAAGGGACCCCAAAGATCATCACGTTCCAACCCCCCGCCATAGGCAGGGCCGCTGACCTCCAGATCTGGTACTAGACCAGGCTGCCAAGGGCCCCATCCAGCCTAGTCTTGAACACCTCAGCATCTCTGGGCAACCGGTACCTCGCAGAAGAGAAGCAAGGAGTCACAGGCCTCACTTCTGCACAGAAATGTTCTATATCAATTAACGACAAAGTCAGGGCTGATGAGAAAAAGCTGAAACATGGAGTAACACTTCGATGGTGTCACTGCCCCCATTTTCTGAGCTCAGTCCCCTGACAGACCCTTGAATTTGGGTCTGGCAAAGCCGCAGTGCACTGTTAATGCATATTCTATCTCCAGCCCCTAGATGCTCATCCATGCCCCATCAAGTGTCCCTGCCATGGTTTTCTGTCATGAAATGTCCCAGAATCCACAGGCTGGGACAGCTCAGCCTCTGTGGATGGTGTACCCTATGAGCCCCTTTGGCCAACATGACAATGTCACTCGGTGGGATGGCAGACATGCTGGGATGGTGCCCTGGCAGGACTGCACAGTCAGCAGATTGGCTGACATCAGAGGTCACGGTTTCACAGCACAGGTGCATCAGGATGAAGGATTCCTGCTGGGAGAAAACCGAAGGCTTGGAGTTCTCTTTCACTGAGTTAGCAGGAGAAAATCTGGAATTAGAATAAAGCAGTGAACAAACAGTGATTTCATTGTTCTCATAGCACTTTACTTGAGCACCTCAGAGCCCTATAATATCACAGCAACCCCAAGAACATGCCTGGAAATGCCTTAGGCTGATCAGCACAAAGTTCCTATGGAGCACAAACACACACACAGGCTGCAACACCTTATGTAAGTGCAAATATTGACTATTCTGAGAACAAAGGAAGCTAATGGAGATGCTTATTTTCTCTCACTTAGGCAACAAAACAATGATTTGCATTATACGTTATGTACATTTAGTACACGAGCAGCCCATGTAATTTGACTAATCTTTTGTGCTATAACCAAAGGGAGTCACTGTATTACTTTACATTGCTATCATTTCCATCACAGGAGTGAATCTCATTCCTTTACAGACATTCAGGCATGTGTTGGTTTTTTGGTTTTCTTTGCTTGGGATAGACAGAAACTGCTGCTTTCTGAATGCCAAAGAACAGAGACCTGGCTGAGGACCTGGTATTGTAAATAAAAACTCATCAGAAACATTCATGGGTTTATTAATTTGTTTCGTTTGTAATTAAAATCGTTCTATTCCTGTGCAGATTTCAAACTTCAGAGCAAACATCTTCACAAAAATTTCTTAGTTCCCATGTGTTGCAGTAAAACTGTTGAATAAAATAATTAAGGAAAAAATCCTTCCTAATCCTAATGGAAAATTAAATAAGATGGCATTAATAATCACATGTCACCATGTATGGCTAATAAACAAGCTTAGCATATAGCCTGGGATTTCTGGGAATGACTGCCACCCCCGGGCATGCAGCTCTGTGCCTGCCTTGGATCATAGAATTGATCAGGTTGGAAAAGACCTTAAAGATCACCAAGTCCAACCACAACCTACCATACTACCCTAACAGCCACTGCTTCATTCAATCTCTAAAGCCCTGTGAGAGCTCTGAAATTATGAGTTGCTGTTTTCACGAGTCCTAATCATTAACAGAATGATCGCACCATTTCAAAATCGCCCCAACGTAAGCAGATCTGGATTTCTTACATGGCATCTAATTTGCAGCCACCTATAAAAACCAAAGTGGCGGAAGTCTAATACTGATCAAAGGCATCCAGCTGTTTTCCACAGCATCTGCTACATCACTAATAGACAAAACATCTTAAGGTTCAGGCTTAGCACTGAAAGTTTCTCATTCTCTCATTAGCCAGAATTTTCTATAGTTAGGGGTAGCGAAAATAATTCTCAACAGTATATGCCTTCATTCAGCCATGCCCTCTGGCCTACAAGTACCTGATGCTGATCGTATGTCCTCTACAGAAGGGCTCCTCCAGCACAGAGGCCATGAGGCACAGCAACAGAAACTGAAAAAAATGGTCTTCCCAAAAATATCCTTGGTGCACAGCAAGGCAGGAATCCATGCACAAGACTCATTGTCACAGAGCAGTGTTCAGGATCTACCATAGAGTTAAAACATCAAAAGCAGAAGGTCAATGGATTCTCCTCAATTTTTTCAAATAAGAAAAGTCAGCACCTGCAAATAAGTAACTAAGAACAGAAATTATTCTGTTTTCCTCTCAGTTGACACAATTCACTAATGCTTTTCTAAATTCACAGCTGACATTCATTTTTGGATCACTTCAGCCTGTTATGGACTCTTCACCCAGTTCTAGCTTAAACTGCTTTCAAGGAGTTTCCTCACCAGTTTTCTAACAGCACTGCTTGAACACCATCCAAACCGAACAGAACAGATGAGCTTGGCTGTGTATGTCTACCAAACTCCAACACATTTCTCACTGAATAACAGTACCCAGAGTTTGGCTGAGCATCATCTGAGACAATCCCTACAGCAGGGGTGAGGAAACCAGAAGCAGAGGAAAGAGCCAAGAACCAAAGGGCTCTGCCCTCAAATGAAGGCTGATCTCCACCTTTGCAGCTGAAAGAAATCAGATGAGTTTCCTGCAGGCCTTAATTGGGCTATAAACTCATTAGGCTGCTCAGGAGATTGCTACAGAGATGGCCTATAGGGGTGTACTGCTGCCTACCAGTGCTTTCTGCGATGACAAGAAGCTAGTAAAAGTAAAGGTGTATATTTAAAATGATTTTGCAAATACGTATGGGAAATATACACTGCAACTCCCCTCACGGACTAAGGCTGCACGTAACAAATATCTTCTGGAATCTTGTTTTCAGTCTAAAAGGATTAGTACTGAAATTCATTATCTTAGTCAGCCTGGATGGGAACAGAGCTGAAGTCCATTGGGGAAACAAACTTGTTGCTGGCTGATGAGGTGACTGGGGGTGACAAGACAGAGCACAGGCCTCAGTCTGCACATGGCTGCACAGCCTCCCCAGGACTGGTGTGTGCCTGACCCCAGGCCCGGCACTCAGCAACATCCTCTGCTTCCCAGCAAAGAGGCTCCCAGCAGCCAGACGAGCCCCAGCTGACCTTCTGCCACCATGAAAACTGGTTTCACATCCACATACCAGCAAAAATGGGTTTTGTCCCTGTGACAACCCAAGGCCAAAGGAGGATGTTTGCAAATAGTGATGATAATATAAAAATTAAAGCGAATCTTGCACTGAATTTGCCTAAGTGTGGGGCCTTGGGATTTTCAGCTTGTTCTGTGAAGCAAGATTCCTAGTAAATTCCAGTTCAGACAAGATCGATGTAATCAATGCCATCCACGGCCACGCAGGATTAGAAACAAAGCAGTATCTGGAAAGTCATGTTGCTCATCAACATTCTCTGCTATCTGGCTGTTTCCAAATCCCAATCCTTATCCACCTCCCTCCCAGAAGCCAGTCACAGCAAGAACACGGAGCTGTGGGCCATCCATCATCCTCAGGTTGTCCACCTGCCTTCCTGCTTTGAGATAAAGTAAAGCAAGGACGGTGTGTGCTGGCTGTGCCTACAGAGCTTACAGAGGATGCTCATGGTACAGCACATCCCTCTGTGCACACCTGTTGTGCAATGGCCCTGCAGGCCTGGGGAGTGCCCATGACCCACACCCGATGGCCCCGAGGAGGAACTGTTCCTCCTGAGCTCCCACAGCTCCGTGCCACTGCCAGGTGCTCCCAGCATGGGCACAGGGACAACACCCACAGAGGAGCATCATGCTGGGGTGTGGAAGATTGTCCATCTGCACAGTACAGTAAAAACACCTTGGTGATTATGCACCATTGCACAACTGAACTTGCATAGCTTCATAGCAGCTGTAGGGTCAAATTGGAGAAAAAGGGTCTTTGCATACAGGGCCCCCCAGGTTGCGTATGCAAGCCAGGGAGCACAACACATAGACACAAGCAGTGGGATGGATCTGGGAGAATTGATTTGCAGACTCCAGGTAAGATCCCATCCAGGTACCCCCACTGACATGTGGCATGGTGCACAGGGAGCCAGATGCTGGCTTTTCAGAAGGAATGAGAGACAAAAAGAATGTGCAAAACAGGAGAATAAACCTGCACAGCTTTTTCTCCTTGTAGGATTTACAGAAGCATTTATCTTCTGCTCATCCCAAAACTGAAAGACTTCTTCCTGCCAAAGGCTGTTCCTTCTCATTAGTTTGTTTTTCAATAAGACTGGTTTTCCCCCAACACTGACACAGCCAGGCGTGCATTTGCATGAAGTGCCTAACTTCCAAGCAAGCCATTTCTGCCAGACTTTGTGAGCCTGACCACCTCAGAACCAGGGAGCAGCTCAGCACCCAGTGCTTCCCACCCAACACCACATCCCCTCACGCCTGAGGGCAGCAGCCAAACCCAGCACCTGGATCCAACATCTCAGGGCCCTCCAGTTCCTCTTGGCACCACTTGCCATGGAGAAGCACGCAACACTGACATTGGGCCACTCTTCAGTTTCTGAAGTGTGACATCCGCTTGGCTCAAAGTGATTTTTTTCATGATGAAAGCAACCAAGCAGAATATCTGCTCAAACACAGAGCACCACTTCCTGAGACGTGGGGCCCAACCTGGGCCTTTTGCCCATCTGTGTTCCCTTGTAGTGTGCGTTGGAGCCCTCTAAGCAAAATGCAAGGCAAACAGCTGTCAAAACCTGATATCCTTCCTTCCTTCCCCTCCTCATCCCAACTGCTCCCTCTTTTTTCTTCTCAGTAATTACCCCCTTCTCTCTGTGAATCCCCGCTAGAACAGGGGTGACCAAACCCATTGCAGGCAGATCCAAGGGTGCACCAGCTACAGGCAGAACACGTCATTCCAGCAACAGATACACCTGAGGACTTCTGTCCTTGATTAATGGAACCTCTATGCTGCGCCCTTGTGCAGGAAATGTGTTACTGGGATAGTTGCTGCAGTCAAATTGCTGGAAAACTGGAAAACTTTAGGAATATTAATTTTGATGAATTGTCTCTGAAGAGTGCAACTTGCCAGACTGCAAATAGCTTTCTTCCAAGTAATAAGTGGGTTCTTTTATAAACTTAAGAGCACAGAAAAGATATGGTTTGCAGTGTGTCATGCACAGAGCAAACAGAAAGTGATGCATGTGCCTGGCAGTCTCCAGTTCAGTGCCTTGCCTGGGAGTCCAGGAGTCTTCCTTTTACATACAGAGGCTTGTCAGCAACAAAAACAAACCCATAGGTTTTCCTAAAGCACATCCTGGACAGCATCCAGCCACGCATGATTTTAAATAGCTTTACCTTGGCTGCAACAGCAAGCCCAGGGGCATGGACAAAGGTGTGACAGCAGAGGCTTGGAGGAAATTAAGTACAAAGGAGCTGCACACAGCAGAAAATCTAAATATGAGAGAGACAATGGAAATGATCCATCCCAGACAGCCCAGAAGGTGAATTCCCACCATCAAAAGGCATCCTTAATCTCTTAATGCATTAAGTGGATTCAGCAGTCATTACAACTGCCTAACATTTAAAGGTTAATTGCAACCAAGATCTTCTAACAATCTGATGTCAGAGAATAAAGGTTTCAGGAGATGAAACAACCATGATTAAAAAGTTGATATCACAGATTCATCTCTCCCAGAGATTTGTTCAGTGCCTAACAGGACAGCTGTCCCCTGGGCAGCCTGATGTGGGGGGTGGCAACCTGCCCATGGCAGGGATGTTGCAACTGGGTGATCTTTAAGGCTGTTTCCAACCCAAGCCGTTCTAACTCTGACTCTTCAGCTTTACAAGCATGAGTAAATCAAGTACAGTTTTCCCCACTCTAGCTTTACACAAGTGCAGAGTAGATCTAAAGTGAGAGTAAAGGAGAAGAAAAGCAGCATTGCTATCCTATCAGACATGACTTCATTCAGCGATACTGCTCTTGGATGAAATCAGATCTCTGCTCTATTTTCCAAAGGAGATCTGAAAGCAGGGCTAACACCATGCCAGGAACATCTCTATTTACAAAGCAAGATGAGGAAACCATCCCCTGGATCATGCCCCATCCCTTGAGGCATTCAAGGCCAGACTGGATGTGGCTCTGGGCAGCCTGGTCTGGTGGTTGGCAACCCTGAACAGAGCAGGGGGGTTGAAACTAAATGATCATTATGGCCCTTTCCAACCCAGGTCATTCTATGATTCCATGATCCTATGAAACAAGCTGGACTTTCCTTAGGAATATACCCAGCTCAAAACCTCTTCTCTGACATCTAGTGTTTTAGGACTAATGGTATATCAAAAAGTTTTAAAACCCAGTTATCATAACAGCTAAATGCATTGTTCACATTTCATATTGCGGGTGAAGAAAACAAATAGACAAGACCTTTTCCATCAATAAACAGCTGAAACCACCTCTTGGAACTGCCTTTTAAGATAGGGATTCCTACCTGCTTTGCACTCCTTGGGTGTGTTCAGGGAGCAGGTTAAGGACTGAGGATGTGAAGGTACAAGTGCTCCTTTCTAAGATACTCTCTTAACAGAAGCCAGGCGGTTTCCTCCAGGTCTGGTAGGAGTCCAGACCAGCTTTTCTTTCTTTCTATAGGGAGTTTTGATCGATGCATTGTCCACAGGAGGGAAAACGCTCATTTAGTCTTGATCTTGTTTCCCATTAGCAAGGTTGCTAAGTGAAATATTGGGCCACCCAACTTCAGATGCAGCAGGACCAGGTGCAAAGCGTAAGGCTAACAGACAACCAGCAGGAAGAGTTCTCAGCCTCTGAAGGTCACAAAGTGTATGCAAAGGAAACACCAATAACTATGTAAGCTGACAAAAATTGCAATGAATCTCTAAATCTAAGCAGCAATGCAAATTGGCTTTGACATTCAGCATTCAATTCACCACTCGCCCAACACAGCAAAGAAATCATTCTTCCAATTAATACAGAAAGTAAAGAACCAGTGATTAACACCAAGTGTTTGAATGCTCTATTATCTGATGTTAACAGCCCTCCACGACCGAGGATCGGTTCCAGGCACCTCAGGCCCTCAAGAGCACTTCTTCAGAGCCACAGAGCCCTATAAGAGATATATCAAGATCAAACTCAGGAAATTAGCTTTCATCTGTATCACAAAAGCAATGTAAAAAAAATTTATGACTGCAATTAAGCCTAATTCCTAACTTTTGGAAAGTGATTAGGGCAGCATGTTGGAGCAATGGATTGGTGGGAGCCCCACATCAGCTCAGTTTTAGAGGTGCAGATGATCCCGCTGAGAAAACAGAGCACTACAAGTTAGGGATATCCAGCCTAACATACACCAATGTTAAAAATCAGGCCAAGTTGAAATGAAAGAGGGCTGTTTTTATGCTACTGCTTGAAGTACAAGACACATCTGGCGTTGTACATTCCCTCGGCATCACAGGAAATAGCACTCATCCTTAACCATACTTATCCTCCACGGAGAAGGTCACAGACACACACAGACACACAAGGGTTGTTGAAGGGAGAAGGCCAGCAGAGCTACTGGAGCCCCCAGCTCCTGCCAAGCAGTGTTTGTCTCCATCACCGTGAACAGCACAGTTCTTCTGGTGAGCAAAGGTGGGCCTAAAATTCTCCACAGGATCAGTTCAGAAGAGTTCATACAAACCCCCCAACAGAAACAAGAGAAAACCATCAGCCCGAGACAAAAACGAGAGACTCTCCTCAGTGTTCTTCTGGAAGGTGCCCTGCTCAACAACACGCACACAGAACAGGCAGTGGAAGGGTCATTTTGAAATTAATTCTAAAGAGACACTACAGCTAACATTCTCCAGGCTCAGGAGGATGGAATTGAGTTATTTATTCAGAATGAAGCAGGCCTGGCTAATGTAGAGTTCACGTGTAATTGGCTCTGATGAACAGTAAAGCTGCAAACTCATTTCACTAGTGCATGAACGTGCAGAAGGCAATCTACCATTGAGCATTTTATAGGAAATACCGTTATCCCGTGACATGCAGCCTTCTGCCATGGGGATCACAGCCCATTTAACAGTGACATCGATGCTAGGTTGCTCTGAGGAAGGAAAGGCACTTCTGCCCATTACATAGCAGCCAACATCATTAGGGTCAATTACCCCATTAGCACTGAAACAAACCACAGATTCCTTACGCACGAATAGAGAGCTTCAATCTTCTCCAAGTATCACTTTCAACTAGTGATCACAAAATGGGTATATGAAGACATTCAGCTACTTACAAAGAGCACTGAGCACCTAGCAGAATTGGGTCCTTAATTAAGGTTTAATAAGATGGTAATTGTAATGGTAGTGGTCTCATTAGCCTGATGCCTCATTACTGTGAACACAGATCAAGTAGAGAAAGCCAGTCAACCTTGCAAGCCTTTCCAAACAATGAGACTAGAGTTGATTAAAGCAAGCACTGCTTTTGTGGCAACTACTAATTAAAAGCTATTTCATGGCCAATGGGAAACTAATAGCAATTTGTGTCACTCTTTTTAAGTTCATCTTTAGTAAGAAGCATGGGACCAGGAAGTTTGTTAATACTAAATAAATGCCAAAAATAGAGAGGAAGAATTTGTAGTCAGCACCACAAAAAAAATCAAGAACACCAGACTGGAACAATGTTTGCACCAAAGACAGTTCATAGAAATCACTAATGACTGTTCATTGTAAAGTCTCTAAAGCAGACCAATACATTTCTGAATCATGAAGAACTTAATGGCCTTTGGTTACCTGCTGTGTCTATTTAAACTGCCACTTTAGGCACAAATTTCAGCGCTGCTCTACTCCTTAGGAACTGAAGTCATGCTGGATTTTCAGTGTAGTGTTCTACTTCTCTTTGATAAAAAAAAACCATCTGTCTGGTGATTCTTATCTGCCTCCATTTGTAGGTCACAGCTCCAGGTCCAAGACAAAGCTGTGCATTTATTAAGAACAGCATTTATAGCAATGTGTTTCATACATCTTTTTCTTGTGATTTTGGGAGTTCAGAGGAAAAGCCAAAGTGCCCCATGAATAAAATGGCAGTACAGATACCACTTCATGCCGGGCAATCCTCCAGCTGCCAATCAATTATTACTGATTGCAGACCAAGATGGTGCATCGTCTAGACTGTTGTTCACCTGCTTTCAATTGAGAACAAGGCTTGCTGAGACTGGGATCTTGCAGCAAGCCATTTTACATCATTCTTTCACCCTCGGAAAGCAATGTGAGAGTTGGTAAAATGAGCTCAAAAGGAATAGCCCATTAAAAGCTAATATTGAAGTGGCTTTAACAAAAAATGAATCACTTTAAAAAAAACAACAAAAACTTCTGATCTTGATCTCAAAATCCAACTAGAAATTTTAGAAAATTTAGAAAAGTGCCTTTTTTTGCTGGTCTGTTTTCTTTGTTGGTTTAGATCTTTGAAGCTGCTTGCTCCGGGATCAAACACACAAAGCATCAATATCATCACTCTGAGCATCAGCCGTGTGCTTGCAGAGTCAATGGTGAATAAGAAGCACCTTTCAAGCATGTTAATGCACAGAGAGCTCTTTCAGGGTGGCCCAGGAGCATTACAGGAGAATAAACACAGATATCACAAGGTGAGTTAATATAGAACAAGAACACAGAGCCACAACACTAGGAAGTCTGGCTGCATACTATTGGTTTTATACCACAAGCTACTGAAATCCAATGGGGAAATCTTTGCAAAAGGGCTCCATCAGCCTTCAGAAAGCTCATTTAACATGATGGCAAACAGGGAAAGGGTATAATAGAGAGATTTCGACCAGCCATGCTATGCAACCGCTCTTTTGAAGGAAACAGATGATTTCTCATTATGAAAAATGCCATTTCTGAAGACCGAGCGGCCTCAGACCCATACTGCAGGATGCAATCCATACCGAAACCCTGCTGTGCATCAGAGAACTTCCAGGCCAAGCCAGAAAATGGGTGGACACTAAGGCAGAGGATGTCAAAGGCAGATGGAAGACTTCAAGCTTGTAAAATACTTAATGAGGAAAGAAGAGATTTATCATCTGTGCAGCATCACTTAAGGGTAAACAGAGCTGACAGGACTGAGCTTTAACCCTGGTCTGTGAAATATCCAAAATGGGGATGAGGGAAAGCAATAACAGCCTCTTCATGGATGAGAAATTGAGGCATGACTAAAAAATACATTTTTAAAGTACATCTCAATACTCAGAAGATCTAGACTACTAGACAGAAGAGGGCTGAACAACACCCAGTACCAGGCACAGTGACATCTCCACACCAGGATGCTTTTTCCTGAAGTTCAAGGAGATACCAAAGGGACTGTCTCTGGCTGGGATGCATCAAGAAGTGAAATACAAATTGCTCAGATCACCACCATCCTCCTCCTCATCATGCTGTCATTTCATATTATAACTTCAAAAAAATTACATTCAGATCTCCATAGTCAGTGCAGATTTAAAAGTATGGGGTGTGGGGTAGTCTGATACCCTCAGACACTTTCAATGGCCAAAGAGATAGACAGTGCAGCAGGTACATATGTAACCACTGCAAAAAAAAAAAAAAAAAGCAGGGTATTTGCCTTACTCCAGAAGGATGTGTGGAACTGCTGTGCAAGAGGCTGTCATACTAGCAATCAGAGGGAGGAAAAGCAGAGCTGTCAGCTTCTTTAAACTTACAACTTTGTCATAAATGTAAGTGAATACTCCTAAAAATTGCATTACTCTAGTATTTACATCAGTTTTGATGCTCATGAACAACTGTACTTTATGGAGCTTAACAAAATTCACCAAGAAAAATCTCATTTTAGCAAAGGAAACAATTTTGTGACTGGGACATGAGGTCTCTCTTGGTTTCTCCCATCTGACACCCACTTTCAGAGCCCGTATCACCTCCACCACCCTTCCGTGCTGAAGGAAGTTATCTGCCATGAATCCTCTGAGGCCCACAACTCCAGCAAACTCCATTATCTTGCCTAACTTACTGACCAACCAGTTTCAGTATGGCTGAACCTTCACTCAAGTCAGAGTTTCACACAACATCCCTACTCAGCTGGCGTATCATTTAAGGAACAGTCGAATGCCATTTCCATCTTTGCACAACAGTGGGTGCAGTCACACACTTGAGCACTTCCTGAACGCACACCTCGTGTCAAACCCCCAGCCTTTGGGATTTCCCAGGGCAGTTCCTCCCAGGGACAGCACAGGCAGTGCTTCCATCACTCTTCACAACAGATTTCTATCTGTTTTGAAACATCAACCTACCAGCATTTTAATCCTTTCTGCAACACGACTACTTAGGGGAATTAAAATGCCACTCCACTAAATGATTGCCAGTACATCATCCATGCAGAAGAAAGCAATCAAACCTGCTTTGGCAACTAAGCCTAGGGGAATTCAGGTCATCATCTTTCTCCTCAGAAAGGGACAGAGCCCTACTAATTGCACTGTTGTCCTTCCCTGAGCACCCACTCCAGGGAACCCAGGATTGGAGCAGGAGGATTTCATACAATGGCTTGGGCTGGGAGGGATCTCAAGGCCTACCCCTGCTGCAGGTAAGGTTGCCACCCACTAAATCAGACAGCATAGGGCCCCATCCAATCTGGCCTTAAGCACTTTTTGAAGGTGCTCAGCAGCTACAACTCAGAAGATGCTGCAGAGCTGAAATACAGTCTTGGCATCTGACATTATGTGGAAAACTACAAGCTTTGGATAGAATTCAGGCAATGCTTTGGAGAAGACAAAGGATGCTGAAATTGGGCCTATGAAGGCACACACCTTTAGCACTCCCTCCTCTCTGTTCATGAGTTGTCCTGTTCCACATGACTTGGAAGCTGTATTTTCAGCTCTCTGCAATTCTGAGAATTCTTAAGAGATCAGTATCCATGAGCCAGCTGCACTCTGTGGTATAAATTCCATTCATTAGCCTCAATTTGACTGATACATAACTAAAGCCACACTGGCTCAATTAAAAGCAGCCAGATCTGACTTTTTTTCCTGTGCACAGATAGCTTGTGGATGAAGAAAAGCAGCTTAATAATTACTAAAGCATTCGTATTGAACACAAGAGGAATTCATCAGATTAAGCTAAGTTTGAAGTCACTCACTCTGAGAATGCAGCCCAAACCAAAGTTAAATTAGCTCCAGTGAGAACAAGCTTCACATGCATTATCTTCCAGAATGCTTTCAAAAATCAGTAATGCTCCTGAAATGCTTTAAATACAACCAGAGATTTGATGCAATGTAGCTAAACCAATTTAAGAGCAGAGGTTTGTTCTGCCTTGAGAATTGCTGAACTGAAACACAAGCACCATTCGGTGGTACAACTAATAATGTTCTCCAGTGCCCAGTACACACTTGCCTACTTAGCTAAGTAAATCCAAGGGCAAAGGACAATCTTCTGTCTCCCAGCTTATAAGGCAGAGGAGCTCCTAACCCCAGAGGTTAGCCATGGGCCATACGCATGCTATCATTACACCATTAATCAAAAGCTCAGCATCAGGGCTGTGGGTTCCACTGCTCACCCTGCCCTCCCACACTGCACTGGGGAGCTCAGAGCAGCTGTGCCCATCTCTCCCTGACATTTCAGAAGCAGAAAGCCATGAATGATTTCTTACAGCAGAGCCCCGAGATGACACACTGCAGGAAGACACAGCAGCCCTGGCAAATAAATTCACCTCAAAGGCAACTCCTGAAACTTAAATTAAACCACAGTTGGTGTTCAACAGATGAAGGTTTGCAATCATGCTAGAGGGCTTTCCTAGTTACTTTTACTGAAGGAAACCAAGTTGGTAACTCCCAGTTCACCAGCAGGATCTGGGCACGGTATCACAAATTCCCATTTGAATTAGTCTTCCCCAAGCTCAGACATCAGTCTGTCCAGCAACACCTATGTGCTAAAACAGTGAGCTACAAAGCACGAATGATCAAGGCTTGATTCCATAGCTTGCAGAACAGACACAAATTCATGTGGAAATAAGCATAGCTGGGTTACATTAGAGCAAATCATTCAGCAAGCATGTAGCAAGAGCCTTTAATAGTGATGATGGGGAAGCTTGTATTAATAAACTGCCATTTGAAAGCTCTGCAGTAGGCACAGGCAGCTCTCACAAGAGAGAGGTGACCACGTGCCAACTGCTGTGCTCACCTATAGCTGAAAAAGAGGGAAACAGTGAACCTAGCACCTGGGCGAGTAAAGAAGATTGGCTACAAAGAGCTACAGGACAACATTACTATTAAGCAAGAGGGTAAGCTGTCATTCACACAAACAGGGTAAGTAATCAAATTACTCATTTTTATACCAAATGTCAAAAGGATGCATCAGAAAAACCCAATCCTCATTTTCCTTCCACAAGGAGGAGCACTGAGTTACAGTTACCCACAAATGAAATCTTGGGACTATGACAGCTCTAAGAAGCATTAGCACCATATACAGCAGTTATTAAGAAAAGACACTTTTTATGCCAGGGATTATTAGGAAAGATTTTCATATAAAAACATGAACCAGATGAAGGATTTATATCAACAGCAGTATGTGCAGTCTTTCAACTCACGACACCTGCCTGGGGGAATACTCAGAACAGAATCACAGCTCAGGGATCTCATTTTGATTCATGGGTCTCCCCTGCTTATCTGTACTTAAATATGACATCCTCTGAAGCAGAATACCGGAGCCACAACTAGAAAGCATACAATCACTTGAACATGCAGACATTGTAACCCAGGGAACAAATACAATGATCAGTTTGTTTATATTATAATCAAATAAACACTAGGTATGATGCATCTCTGTACTTTAAGAAGATGGTTCTGTAGCTTGGGTGAAATTCTGCCTAACATTCATTGTAACGGATCAAACCGTGGTCAGCATGAAAGCAGAGCACAAGCTAAGACAACCATGGCCATTACCAAGACAGCAGGAAAAGCCCTTGGGATGAATATATACCACACATAATATAATTTAAAGGGAACTTCAAGGGAACTGGAGGCATGCAGCAGTCAAAGTTGTGTAGCTTGAACAACATGGGCTATAAAAGCAACAGGAAGCAGCAAACTAAACACAGAATCCTTTCATAAAAAAAGAACCAACTGGGCCTGTTTCCTTGCGTGGTCAGACAGGCCTTGCCTGGCAAGATCTGCTCCCAGCTCCCTTGGATGAGAAGGGTTCTGGTACCAGCACGCCATGGCCAGTAATGCAGATATTCAACAGCTGAAATCACGAAGCATTATATGTGTATGTATTCAGTGCTGCGTGGGAACTGCTCAAGAATTTTTTTTGTTTGTTTCTTTCACCTTACCCATACAGGAAATTCATATCAGGCATCTACAATAAGCAACTTTAACACTTCACAACTTGACCCATTTCAAGGGTGATGCTCAGCCTTATCTGCCATAGTTTCACATCTTATCTTTGTGGGTAATTGCAGTACACCAGCTGATCCATGGTAATTGCCTCTTTCTGGGTGTACGCTCACAGAGTAATTTAGTTCAGTCACTAGATGCTTCTATGGGACAGTAATTTGAACCTAAAGATGCACCACAGCAGCCCAGGGACAGAGAGGGGGAGAGCCAGAAGGGGTTTCAGAATGCTCATCACCCATGAAATTCTGGAATCTCCTTAAACCAGTCACTCAGGTTAGGTCAAGATACTCAAATTTAATCTCTTCCACCCCCTCTAGTGAAGCACAAAGTACTTTGCCAGGGAGTTTTCAACCGAGGCCAAAGCATCAAGATACTCTGTCTTGTACTGCTGGAACATCATTCTCCTGCACCCCCTGACAGAAGCTGAGGTTCCCCTCTGTAGCAATTGGACAGATCAATACAATGGGGAAACACATTACAACAGAGGTGTGATGACAGAAGGACCGACACAATAAAAAGGTGCTATAAAGGAAGGGAAGAAGATTCCAGGTTTGCAAGGGAAAGCTTCACCAAGGAGGGATCTCCAGAAAGGGATCCTTCCCCAGTGGCAGTCAGCCCTTAAACGGGGTCTAAGAGAGGCTCCACCCCTTCTGCTCACACAGTTGAATTACCTTCACCTGTGCTCCCAGGGCTGACCGGTCCCTTCCCCAGGTGCTCAATCAGTGGTTCAGGCTGGGACTCAACAGTTACCCCCCACCCTCAGACATGGCTCAGCACCCAAGCCAAAGGCAGCGTATTAAAACACCAATAAAGATTAGATTCTCTGCACAACTACTGTTAACGCGCACTGGAGCATCAAAATACTTTGTTGGGACCATATCACACCTACTGATGACATAAAAAGTAACATCCTATTGGACAAAATAACTTCCGCTGTACTACAGTTACTGGGAAATCTACTCCAATGCACATCTCCCCTGGTTGTCACTTTATCTGAAGCTTGTAAACCTACAAAAAAAACATTATTTATCCAAACCCCAAATTCAAGTGCTGCAGTGCTACAAGCACAGTACCCTCAGTGTGACTGTGTTGCACTATTACCTTGAAGACCAACAGGCAAATACCCATAGCTCTGTCATGGAGGAAGAAACTTTCTCTTCCACCAGCCAGAGAATACCTCAAGATAAAGGTTCAGAAGGTCAGATCCCTGACTACTTCCTAAATCTCCTCTTAGCTACATATGATAAAATATTAAGTAGGACCTCCATTTCCTTTCACAAAAGTCATAATAGCTATAGATTGAGAATCTACCTTCAAATCCCACATCTGAGAGCAGCGTCCAAGTAGTAATACTGCAGCTCCAGCAGCTTGGTGGCAACCATTGCCCTGGGACCATTGTTCCACTGCCCAGCCAGCCTTTGGTGAGGAACCTTTTCCTATACCCAACGAACATCACAGTGAATATTCCCACATTACCACTCCATCATGCTCTAATGTGATAGAAAGCACAGCAATGATAGCAGGGTAGCAAAGTACTAAACTGCAGCAAATGAGGATATGCCTGAATGCAGCAGCCACAGAAACAAAGGAAAAAAACTGCTTACCCTTAGAAGGTCTCAGGTACACAGGGATCCCCAGCAAGATACCCTCACCTCCACTGCCAACCCTTAAATGAGGTCTGGGAAGAGGTGGATCCTGGCTCCAGCCCTTCTGATCACTCAGCTTCATTGCATGCACCTGAGCTCCCCTTGGCTGGCCCTGCCTTCCCACCAGCTGCTCAATCACTGTTTCAAGCCATGACTTAGCATTTCTGCTACACACACCATCCCAGCAGAACAGATAAGGAAGTACAAAACCCAAGCAGCAACCATTCCTCACTGGCACTACTTCTTGGTTGCAGTCACAAACGGCATGATCATAAAGGTATTTAAACCAACATATTGTGAGCTCTACTACATGACGCCTGGTGCATTTCATACACCTTTGGTTTTCTCTCAGCAGGAACTGAGGGTCATGACAAGAGTAGAGATTTAAGTAGCTGGGTGTTTCTTTTACCATTCCATAGTTGTACAAAACAGTCCTTTCTCCAATGCTGCCACAGTACACATGAAAGATGTTTTTCTGTCACTCAGAACATGACCTTTGTGCTATTGGTTATTTTGTTTTTAAACCTGAGGTCAAAACACTGTTGTTGCTTGACACCATTCATTTTACCAACACTTCCTCAATAACTGCTGAAAGACATCAAGGAAATGCAGCTATAGAAAAGACAAGTGCTTATCTACATGGATTTCTTTTTATCATTTGTATCAAAGCCCACCTTAAATACATATTGGCAACCCCCTACCATCACAATCATCACAAACTTCAATATTTCAACTTTCAAAATCAAGAAATGAAATTCATCTAAAAATATTTTAATGTAGCAAGTTTGGCTATAGAACCAGTGCAACATAGAGAGGACACCCATTGCGTAACCAACTTTACTGCTTAATCTTAACAGAGTAAGCTACAGATGCAACGGATTTACCACAAGTTATTTGGTTAAATTAAATACTGCAGTTAGGATCATGCTGTTCATAGTTGCTGTGGCTTTACAGTACCATTGCTCAAGGTGGCCGAGTTAGTTTTACTGTAAAATGCAAGTTTACAGAGAAACAAATAATTTAGTATAGTATGCTGCACTCCGTTTCATGCTCAGTCACAATGATAAAGTCTTAGACAAACACCATTTCAGCATTATGTTAATAATGCCAAAACACAAAAATTTTAATGCCAAATTTACAACGTAGTACAGTGCTTAACAAACAGATTTCTCGTTGGCCCAGTGAGAGTGCTGCACAGGACTGAGAAGCATCCAAGCACTGCTTGTAGTGCGTATGAAGTGAACCACGCCGACAGGAATGCTCTCCCTTCTGAAGGAATTACTGTCCTAGAAGTTTGTGCCCCAAGCATAACACGACATAAAATCAATGTTAAAACTCTTGCCTCACACGAAGCAAAAGCACTACGTTATATACAAACTTAAACCAGTAAAAATATTTGAAAAAACAGAAAAAGTTGTAATCAGTTGACAAAGATGACAGAGTTCGCTTACTGTGTGTACTACGTGAACGAGAATGAAGTTGTAAACAGACTTGAATCAGGTTAGGTTAACGCATCTGCTCTGAATTCCAGTGTTGTCATTTCAGCACAGAATGATGTTTAAAGCTAAGGACACTATCAGAGGTCTTATTTTTGTTTAAAGCCAAAACTGACACAAATCTGGAAGCTGGCAAATCTTTTGTTCCCTCCTAGCACTCAACTTCTCCAGTGCATACCAGCAACAGTGCTCAAAATACCTGATTCTGTTTAATGTTGCTTCAACTTAAGTGGCTGGTAGGAAGTTGAAACAAACACTAGGAGCATCTGAAAATCCTTCTTCAGCTTGGGTTGCTTTTCCACTATTAGGTACGGTGTCTGACTGCTGGCATTGCTCTCCCTGGAAAACAAAACACTGAATCCTCTGAATTAAGTTTTCTTTGCAAGCATGCAAAGCAATACATAGCAATAATCAGACTGTCAATCACGGTGTCCTTTTCCTCCTCCCCTTTTTCCCCCCTTCCAAACTAAAGGTATTGCCAAAATGGTTGATGCGAAATCGGTAACATTGAACTCATTTACATGAAGTCTGGCTACAAAGCACAAAGAAAAATAATGTTTATCCCTGCCGCATATATTATTATTAAATCCTTTTCCTGCATTTCAGAATGAAGACATGCAAGCATACAGGGGTTTCTGTTTTGTTGTTTTTGTGCAAGACATAACTGAATAAACTTTTGCTTCACTTCAGAAAGATTTTATATTACCAACTCATTTACCTTTATAACTAAAAGTAATAAAAATAAATCCATAGTAATAGAAAAAAAACTTAGTCAAACTGCTCTTTCAAGTACGTTTTTCCCCTCACAGGAATTACATTAGCCATGTATGGATAAAAACTCACGTCACAATCATTAGGATTCAGACCATAGGTCCTGACCTCCTAGAACCGGACTCAGCTGGACCTCCTGCTGAGCCTACACAGGACTGGAAGCAGGTACACGTGTTACACCACTCCTGAACCACCTGATTCTGACTACATCCACCGTCACACTCCCACCACATCCCTGGACCAGGAGAAATAGCAGAGGAGACACACAGTGATCCTGGAAAGGTGGTATTCACTGATCAACCATGTGCAAATCTGGGTTGTGCTGATGGAGATGTACTTTACAGACCTACTACAGTGGAACATTTTTCCCCCACAATCCACCCTAAAAAATGTAGCTGTGGCAACTAACGTTTCCACGTGACACAGCCTAAAATACATCTCAGTATTTCCTTCAGTCTGGAATTCACATCTCAAACAACTGCAATTACAGAGGCCAATGAAGAGTTAGAGAGGGGTCCTACAAGAGTTGGTCCCAGCACTGAACATTAATACATAGGAAAAATGAAAAGGGACAAACTTCTGAGTCACGATTAGTGATGGTAATAGGTTCAACTTTTCTTCCTTCCTCTTTAAATTCACCTCCTATTGACGTGAGAGAGAAAAGTGCAACTTTGCAGCATGTTTGTTCACATCAAGTTTTTCCTCAAGAACACATTTTGCATTAACAAAATATGGTCTATAAAGTCGCAAAGTGCACAAGCTGAAGGCACAGAGTACAAACACATAGGAAAGCAGAGTTCAAAACAACAAGAAAAAAACCTGGAATTTAAGACTCCCTGACAGAAGATACATTTATATGGGACCAACTCTTAAAAGATGACCATTTTTATACTAACGAAAAAATACTGCAAAATAATGAAAATTTATTCCTATTATTTAATCAAAAGCTCCAGAAAATACCTTGAAGTTTAAAAACTAATTCACTGACATGTTAACTAGTTTTAAGAACGTCCATAATATTAAGAAAAGAGTGCAAAAAAGGTTCTTCCATTCTAATGCTTTTGGAAGCTGCTGATTTCGGCTGCCCATTCCCACTTTGACAGGATTATTTTTCAAGGTGCGTTCCTCACAATAATCATAGAGCATGAACTTGTTGAGAGACTAGACCAAGGAGATATGTCTTTCAAAGTCATCCCAATTGTAGCAGCAACTGACATTTTATTATATGAAGAAGAGAGTCCAAAATTCTTCTTCGAGGCATAGTTCATGTCAGAGCTCAAGCATCATCAGTTGCCAGAGAAGGCTCCGGATATCACTTGTGCTCCTCCAGTGTCTGTTGTGACTAGGAATAGAAGCTGATCCAGTATATTCACTATCTGTATCCCCTGGAGCTTGCACAAGCTGATGAGCCATCTGAAATCATAAAAAAAAGTTCAAGATATTCTCTCGTTAAGATTCCACGTTAGGTCCTTTATCCTCCTTCCCCAACAACCCTAAAAACAGCACTGCCTGCGAGACATTAACAGTGTAACCTGAAGATGATACACCAAGTAAACACTCATGCATTTCAGTTTGTAATAAGTATTCATAATAGAACTGTGTGGCATTTTATGGTTGGAAAGGAAGTGAACGTGCTCTGCTGAAAGGACGGGAAGAAACTTAGAGGAGAGAATGCAATAAAACAGACTGAAATTAACAGCAGCACCAGAAATAGATATTATTACCAAACTGCAGGGCTATCTAATGACTAGCAGTCAGGACCCCATACTTAAATCCTAATCTTGAATATATGGGACTAGATTATCTCCCGGCAAAATATTTACAAGATAGTTGGGCAATACAGTCAACTCTCACTGAAGCCAAGAAATAAAGCCATGACTACCACCACTTAAGCTGCCTATAGAGCCTACTAGTCTACCATAAAAGGAAACTAGATTTGTTATGAAGTACAAACAGCACAATTCAAAAGGTACAGAAATGCACAGACAGATAAATACGTTGGTACAGAAATGAACATAGATAAACATCCCCTATTCTCGTTGGGAGGAACTACACCCAGCTCAATACTGTCAACAGAGCTGAAGACTCATACTTACTGTAAGATAACTCTTCTCCAGCTCTTTTCCTTGACTGGTCACCTCTGGGAAAGACGAACAAAAGAGTTATGTTCATTTACCAAAAGGAAAACAGTAAAAAAATAACTCAGCACAATCAACTTCTAATGGACTTACAGAAACAAACTACAAACACAGGAGTTACAGATAATGACTTCAGGATTCTCAGATTACTAAAATAGATATATTAGCTCATTTCATTTACTTAATCAGTAAAAATAGGAAGTTCAATT
>PPHD01007698.1:5363-21130 GCA_002909625.1 Bambusicola thoracicus
TTTTCTCTCATAAAGAGATTAAATTAATTTAATAAATTAAAATATAAATGCATTTTTAAAGTTCTCAGACTTAGTCTGAAATTGTTTAATTACAGGAAATACAAGCGCAGCTGAGTTTCATCAAAATAAGATCAACGGCTTTAATTATACCACAGCACTTCAAGACCTTTCAAGCTTTAGCTACCTGTCTTAAGACAGATAAAAGGAAGTCAAAGTGCCACTTATGTGTGAGGTCTTGGTAATGGTAGGGAAAATAACAGGTGAAAGATGACCAAGAGTCCCAGTTGCCATAGCTTTTATCGTAACAGAAGAAAACAATGAATCATTAGTTTGTTACTCTGACTGGGGAAAATCTTTCCTCATTTCTACATCTAGAAATTTTTACCGTCCCTAGTGCATATGTCAGACCTGCCTCATAAGGTATCTGGAGAAGAATTTTCTCTGCCACAGTTAACACAGATAAGATGAGTACAACAGGCCATCTGGGATAGCAGTGACTCAGAGAAAACTCTAGTGTCCTCACAGGAAGATAATTCATCAGAAAGACTCCATACAGCACTTTACAAAACAAAGTAAAAACACGCCTGTACTGGAAAGACAGAAGAACCAAGGAGAGGCATGACAGCTTTGCCACTCTGGGAATCACTGACTGGGAAGATCACTATTTGAGCATGATAGTATTAAGTACAGTTTTCAACTGTAAGAACGATGTAGAAATCTTTGAGAAAGAGCTGTGAGAGAAGCTGAATAAGCACAAATAAGCCTTGGAATGAAAACTGGTTTTTGTGCTGTAAGCCATCATTTTATTAGTGAGTGTTTACATGAAAGGAGTAAATGGGTATATAACAACTTCAGTAAAATGTCATGAAAACATGACAGCCAGGCACAAAAATGTACAAAACTGTAGTCTCCCTTGGCAGTGACTATAATCAGATTGAGTCACTCTGAATAACATCAAAGTTTCTTCTAGCCTAGAATACTGTCTCTAACAATGTCGTTAGGAAATGTTTTCCAAAAAAGACTAGAGTAATAAGAAAAGAATATGTTGTACTTCCCCAGAGTACTTTTCCAGATGCCAGTGGCTCAAAACTACGCATCTTCAAATATACACTGGTGCTTCTCACATAGCAAGGATGTATAGGCATCAGTTTTCTACAACTTCATAACAATATATCAAATAATTTAAAACCTGGAAGCATGGAGTATGCTGATGCATAATCGTAAAGGTAAATCTGTGGTTGGAGGAAGCATAGACTGGTATTTCTGCATGGTTTATTTTAGAAAAAAAAATGGAGTTTTCGTCCTAATTCTAATCTTTGAACACCTGAGAGAATAACTAATGACAAGTTTTTGTACACACAATTTAAGCTTTAAAGTTTAGATAGAAGTTTTTTCTTGTTTTTCCCATCAGAACAAATTTAGGGAGAGTGTTGTGTGCATCATTTTCTAAAACATATTAACATTCATGTTAACACTTTTTAGCAGCCCATTTAGAAAACAATACGCCCTTCTTCTAAAATAGAGGGTTCTGTTTAATTTGTAGTACAGTCCTGTATACATTCCACTGAGTCAAACCTCATCATACATAATCATATCCTATCATGCATATCCAATACCCTGCCATAACCTAAGGCAACATATTATATTTACTATGATGCAGCAGACATTTGAAAAGAAAAAGAAAGAGATAATGTTTTTGATATGAACAACATAATTTGTTTATAAAGGAAAGCACAGGCTTGCGTGATTCACAAAAGTACAGTTATTAGATGATCAGAAAGTCTTGCTTATGCTGTGGAGCTTTCTGAAAACTCCTTCGCATAATCCAACTTCAGTCACTTAACACTTGTAAATTAGGGGAAGTACATTACAAAATTTTGAAAGCTTTCAAGTAAACCTTGAAGTCCATTATCTTCATGGAATTCATTATAAATTGAAATGACCTTGTAGTATATCTGAAGGACCTTTCAGAAAAACTAGTTTTATTTTAGATACATAAATCTTTCTTTGTCCCCCAATTATTCAAAAAGTTATACATTAGATATATGATATACCCAAGCTTGTGCCCCTAGTGAGCAAACTCCCAAAGGAACAAACATCCTTCACTTGATTCTGGCATCTTCTTGGAGTCATAGAATCATAGATTCACCAAGGTTGGAAAAGACCTCCAAGATCATCTAGACCAACAGTCCACCTACTACCAGTATTTCCCCACTACACCATATCCCTTAATACAACATCTGAACGTTTACTGAACATTCACTGAACACCTTCAGGGATGGTGAGTCAACAGCCTTCATCGGCAGCCCATTTCAGTGCCTGACCACTCTTTCACAGAAGACATTTTTCTTAATATCCAACCTGAACCTCCCCTGCCACAACTTGAGGCCATTCCCTCTAGTTCTGTTTCTAGTTATGTAGAAAAAGAGGCTGACATCCACCTTACCACAACCTCCTGTCAGGTAGCTGTACAGTGCAGTTAAGTCTCCCCTGAGCCTCCTCTTCTCCAGACTGAACAGTCCCAGCTCCCTCAGACACTCCTCATAAGGCATGTACTCCAGACCCCTCACCAACTTATTGCCCTTCTCTGGACATGTTCAGGGCCTCAATGTCTTTCTTTTAGTGAGGGGCCCAAAACTGAACACAGTACTCAAGGTACAGCCTCAGCACAGCTGAGTGTAGAGAAATGATCACTTCCCTGTTCCTGCAGGCAACACTGTTCTCGATACAAGCCAAGATGCCATTGTCCTTCTAAGCCACCTGGGCACACTGCTGGCTCACATTTAGCCAAGTGTCAACCAACACAAACAGGTCTATTTCTTTCACAGAATCTTCCAGCCACTCTGCCCTAGGCCCATAGTGTTGTTGTGGCCAAAGTGCAGGACCCAGCACTTGGTCTTGTTGAATTTCTTCTCTGGTATCAACACCCCTGACTTCACAGTCTTTCTGCTGGTGTCATTTGGAGGGGAATTCAGCCTTTTGGCTATGTGTTTCATTCCTGAATAAGAGACAGAAAATCTAAATAAAATTTGAATAAGAGGAAAAAAGTAGAATAGTTTAAATGTAGTTTCCTATCCCAAACATAGCATATTAACTTTCAGAGATGTCCAAATACACACACTTCCCATTGAAGGCAATTAGCTTGATTTTATGCACAACTTTTTTGCCAGTATAATACAACTGGAATTATTTTGTGTATCATCAATGAACAGAGAGAGAAGCCATGTCCATATTTTCAACACTAACTCACTTTAAAAAATATCTTTTGGTAGAAACCTCAGCTGATACAAAGCAGATTATTATTTCCAGTTATTAATAACCAGTTATCAGTACACAGAGGGACAACTAATCCTATCTGCACTGTTCAGCCTTGTAAGACAGCTACACAATGCAGTTTTCATTTGCATGTGACCAAGATCAAAGGAGATAACAAGCACACCAGACTTTGTTTAATCACAGATTCAGTGGAAAAAATAAAAGGAAGGAAAGAGAATGGTAGTAAAGGAAAACTTGATCTTAATATTAAAATGACTTCAGAGACTTAATTTGTGACTCTGGCTAGGAGAAGGCATCATCTTGCCTATTGGGTACCGCTGTTCACACTGCAACTAACTCCCACTGTAAGGCTTTATCACAGTGAAGGATATTTGGCAGCACCAGTATTTTAAATTTTACTCACATGATGAATGACCTCTATTAGAAACACTTTTCAAAAATGTTCGTCAATGTATCTACAAAAGTAAGAAACTGAAATAAAGCAATATTGCAGTCTGAAGCACACTGAAGCCCTGATAAGTTTGTAATGCATCTGGATGGAATTGTTAAATTGATCAAAAGATTTATGTTATGGCATCTACTGCCCCATTCCATCCCTGTATATATTTATGTATATATAAAACAGATAAGGATTAAAAGTACAGGTACATTTTCATACATAACTGCATATCATGTATACAGACACTCATTCCGTGAAGCTTTCAGGTAATTAAGTTACTTGCACTATAAAATGTTGTGGGTAAAGAGTCTCTTGCTGATGTTTCAGAATTGTCACCGTAAGTTCTGTATTTTGCTATATATCTAAGGACTTTTGTATACATTTCTGAGTCTTTCAACAAACACTTTTTGCAAAGTCTCACTATTTAACAAGGTGCAGGTCTTCAGAATAGGAGGTTTTAATTTGAATAAGTAACGTTGGAGATAACAGGAAAAAATCATCACAAATTAATTAAAATGTCTTCCTTTGTTTGGAGTGATTAATAATACATAAGGAAACCAGGTTTTACATAATTCATCAATCTGACGTAAACTGGCACTCTCCAGTTCGACCAAGTGGAAACCCAGCTACTCTGTGACACCTGAAAAACAGCTCTGAATTGATGCAGTGCATCCTTCTGCCACTGGACTTGAAGTCATATGGATTCAATTTGTCATATAATAATGAATTTTTGAGGATGGAAAGGGCAAAAAAAGTAAAAAAGTGATGTTGAGCTTAAAACTTTTGTGTTATTTTAAGTGCAAAACCTAGAAATCTCGAAAATATAAAAGTAACATGCTAGAAATTTAAGATAGAGAAGGACATAAATTATCCAGTGGACATTTAGTGAGGGAATGGTTTCCTAAGGAGCCTTAAATTTCTACCTGTATCGTTCACAGACAGTTCTTCAGAAGTCACACCTTTGCTCACGATTTTCCTCCTTTTTCCTATTGCAGCAGAGCACAAGGGAAAATCTACCTCCTTGTCTTGGTGCATAATAATGATAACCCTTCTTTTCTACCCATGCATAGCAGTGCCCATATCAGGCAAAGACATCCACATTAGTCAGGTGTATCAATCATGTGTGAGATTGCCTCTGAGCTGCGAGCAGTGTTGCCTGCACCTCCTGCCACCACCAACATGCTCAGGCGCTTGTTCCCAACAGTTGGGTCCCTCTCTGTCCAGTGCAGCTTCTTCTTTGACACCAAACACGTTTTCTATTATTCACAGAAACCTCAAATACGCAAGCCAAATCTAAAATTCTGGCAAGATTTAAACTAATTAGCATTATTTTTGAAACAAATGTTTTAAAATAAGCATTAGCAAATGCTTTAATCACAATTCTTCACTTAAATGAAAAACACACAGCGTTGGTTTTATTTGATTGCCATCTGAAAACTCACAAATCTTTTCCACTGAGAGTTATTCTTTACAAACACCTGTTACAGAGTACAATTCAGCTATTCTCTGTTTTGTGATTAATGCAGTGCTTGTATTTGAATACTTTGATTGACATTTTTGGACTAAAGAATATAAGTTTATTTTTCTTCATATTTCCAACTAGCCACGTCTAAGTAAAGACATGCTAAGGAGAAAAACCTGGCAGTTAATTCTCTCAACATCTTGAATGTTTAGAACTATTGTGATGGTCTCCCTTTCAAGACAGAGACTTTTTAATATTAATACCGTTCATATTATTATTATTTATGCTAAAGCATTACATCAAAAATCAAATGCAGATTCTATTTAAGTGTGGTCTAAAGTCCCATCCTAGAAAAAGGAGTTTGCTTCTATGAGCACCTATACTTCTCTCTTTATTTAATGATAATTTCTCCACATTGCTTTAGCTGAATCATTTATTTATGCTCATATATATTCATATTCTAAGTGTCCTTTTATATGTAATTACAGTTTGACAAGACATTTTTTTCCTGCAGAAGGTAAACATTATAAGAGAGTTCAGCACCTCAGCTAATTGAGTCATCAGTTTAAGCCTTCTGTTCCTTAATGAATTGTGTCTGTAATGTGGTATAACTTTTCTGAAAATTCTCATTTACAAAATTCTTCTTTCATGTACTTTCACCTGCTGAATTACTTTTTTCCCAGGATGATAGGCATCATAAAAATACTGTCTGATTACAAATAGCAGTAACTTTAGGATAACATTAGGAAATACTGCTGAAATGTGTTCTTCTGCATCAGGTACTGGAATGGGCCAGTGGTCAAGACTTAACTCACTATAACCCAAAATCTTACACTTGTTACAACAAAATGCATCATTACCATAGGACAGTCAAGAGCTGGACTGTTACTATGATGACGTGCAAATCACAGGAAAAGATCCTTGAGTTATCAGTGATAGATAGATATATCTACTGATAATAATTTTTGTTTATGTATTTGCTTAAAACAGTGACATAAACTCCAAATTCCTGTAGTTAATTTTATCTCACCATATGATTCTCTTGTTTTCTTCCACTCAAAAAAATAGATAATGGTTCCAAGAACTCTGGATCTCTTTGCATAAGTCTATTGTTGTCCATAGCTCTGTGAAATGATTCAAAACATGTGGACCACAGCAATTAATTCACAGATAGATTATTTTTTCAACATAAATACATACCTTTGATCCTCACAACTATCACAGTCTTTGCACCCACTGAAACTGTACTGAAAGCAGAAAACAATATTCAAGTAGATAAGAAAAGACAGTGAGTTTTTCTTCTTTTCTTTCTTTTTTCTTTCTTCTTTTCTTTTCAAGCAGTGCTTGTTGTTCTACTGCTTTTAATTCTAGTACTTCACACAAGGCCTTCAGTTTCAGTATTAAATATTGACGTCTGGAGGCATGTCATCAGGCTTTATTGAAGACTTTTTACAATAAATAATCAGTATTTACTTTAAGCACATCCTAAAGCAGTTTTGCATAAACAAGTCTCCTGCCTCAAAAAGCTGAAGGACAAAACAATCTCCTCGTCCCTTAAATAGATAAACATTTCTAATTTTCCTAATTAAGACAGAAAATGCTTTATTTATCTCAAATCACAGCAGAGTGTGGGTTCATTCATGGAATCAAGTAATTTACTTTTTATCTCTAAAACAATTCTAAAAATGTCTCCATTTTCTTGCTCCTATCTCCCTTCATCCTGGAACTGCTCAAGTCAAGCAATATACATGTTAGCCTCAAAGTCCTCTGAGCAATAAAAGACTTTCAAGATAAAAAGTTGAAAATAATTCACAATTCAAAATTTTCGAACAACTTACCTCTTTAATTTTCATTGATTAAGTTCCATACAGATAGAAATTATTCAGTTATTTTTTTCTATAAATCAAAGATGGTAAAGTAGAAATACCTTGCAGGTTAAGGTATGACTTTATATATATATTGTATAATATATAATATTATATAGATATATTTAGGACTCTGAGCAACTTGATCTAGCTGTTAGGTGTCTCTGTTCATTGCAGGAGAGCTGGACTAGATGACCTTTAAAGGTCCCTTCCAACTCAAATGATTCTATGATTCTATACAGAAAGCTTCAGAAACTACAGCTGACACCAAAACTGAGCACTTTTCTCCCTTTTCTTTGATTTTAGTTCCAACAGACAGACTCAGAATACAAAATATCAAGTTTATTGTACTTCTCAGATTAGAGCGGCAGAAACTCCTTCTAATCCTCCGTCATCCTCAAATTGACTACTGTCTGACATTGTCAGTTCTGAGCACTGCACATACCTGCAAACTAAGAAGACTGAAAAACTATTTCATTCTAATCTAAAAAAATGTAACTGGACCGGCACATACATCAACAGTCTTCTCAGAGAAGGGGAAATCTAAAGATCTATATATGATTGAAAAAGAGGAAAACTTGGCGTACATTTTGCTCTGCTATATATTCCTGAGGCAGTATTTTATGTGACTAGAGCAGTATATATATTTTATGCTACTGTGCACCAGAGATTCATCTTTGTTAAACAGACAGAATCTGCATATTCAAAGCAATAATGATGGGTCCAAGCCAGGACTCTGGATCCAAACAGACGGCAGGTAACAAAGGATAGTTGAGACAAGAGTGTTGATGGCAAAAAAACAAAGGCTTTACTGACAGGATAATGCATAAAAATTTCTCCAAGCTTATGCTGAGGATGTTTTACAAACTGAGAGATTCTGCCTATCAGCCTCCACTTAAGCTGCCAAATCCTGCCCCAAGGAGCTATCCATTGCAATACATTATTTTCTCAACTCTGAGTTCTTATAATTTGCAAAAGAACAAAGCACCCAAACATCTCTGAGAATACCACATATCTAGAAAACATTTTTAAGCACACATCCCCCATCTGTTCCACCAGACAATAACCATCTACCTTACCAGTGTTCAATGCATTCATCTTTTACAAAGTTCCTAGAAAACCTGTAGCAATTTTGATCCAGGACTTCTTGGATTTAAACTGACATATCTGACTAACATAACACTGAAAAGAATTGGTGCTCCTCTTTTTTGAAAAGGTCAAAATATTCATCAGAATAGGAGCTCCCACATCCTACTTCAACTTCTTGGCAATCCAGGAAACAGGAACACTGGTACTAGCAGATGAAGCTTCATGACATCTGGCACAACCAAAAGAAAGGTTGAAAATGTATTTCCAGAGGATATGTGAGTATAAAGTATGTGTATATGCTTCACATAAAAATATATATGCATACATATGACTGGCCACATAGATGACGGATGCATTCAGTGCACTCACATACACATAGGCAGCACCAACAGCCTCATTCTTCTAACTTCTTTGACTGAGCACAAGGGAGGCCTTGTAGTGAGACTTATGTTTTTATACGTATAAGATTGATTTCTTCAGCAGTGTGGCTTAGACAGGTTGCCCAGTATGTGATCCCAGATCTCAGACACCACAGTCACTGGCATCTGGACACATAAGACCTATTTTCCCAAACTCGTTCCTCCCCAAATCACCTAAGTCCCTTCATGTTCATGTTTTTTGGTTATAGAATCATAAAATGGTTTGGGTTGGAAGGGACCTTTAAGATCATCTACTGTAGGCAGGGACACCTCTCTCTAGACCAGGTTACTCAAAGCCCCATCCAGCCTGGCCTTGAATGGCCAAAGAGGGGGCATTCACAATCACAATGAGCAATCTCCAGTGTCTCACCAACCTCACAGTAAAGAATTTCTTCCCGATATTAGGTCTAAATCTACCCTCTTCCAGTTTAAATCTATTTTCCCTCATACTGTTGCTATATGTCCTTATAAAAAGTCCCTCCCCAGTCTTTCTGTAGGACCTCTTCAGGTACTGGAAGGCTGCTATAAGGTCTCCTCAAAGCCTTCTCTACTTTAGGCTGAAAAGCCCCAGCTTTCAGCCTGTTCTTGTAGGAGAAGTGCTCCAGCAGTTCTCCTCTGATCATTTTCGTGGCCTTCCCCTGGACCTTCTCCAATGACTCCGTGTCCTTGTGTTGGGGGCTCCAGATCTGGACACAGTACTTCACAAGAGGAGAGCAGAGCAGAATCACCTCTCCTGACCTTCTGGTCACACTTATCTTGATGCAAACCAGGGTACGGTTAGCCCTCTGGGCTTCAAGCACACATTGCCAACTGATGTTGAATCTTTCATCAGACAAGCCCAAGCTTGCACACAAGCCATTCTTCACCCAACTTGTATATGTGCTTAGGATTGCCCCAACCCAGATGCAGGACCTTGCACTTGGCCTTTGTATGGGAACTGTTGAATCATGCCCTGAGGCAAGCGCTGAGTCAGCTACAGGGGCACAGGTGAACGCAGTTTCACCTGAGTGACTGGAAGGGGTGGAGCCTGGCTCCACCCCTCCTAGACCCCATTTAAGGGCTGACTCCCCAGGAGAAAGGATCTCTATCCAGAGATCCTCCCTTGGGGATCCTTTCAGCAAGCCTAGGACACAGGTACAATCTTTATTTCATTTCTACTTTGTAACAGGGTAATCTTTCCAATCCAATGCCTGTTTGTCATACAGTCTTGTTGAACTTCATGAGATTGGCGTGGGCCAACCCCTCAAGCCTGTTCAGGTGCCTCTGGTTTCCTCACTGTATAATAAGAACAGTACAGTCCTCAAATGCTCTTTCTTTGCATTCTATAATATTTCCCACGTCCCAAGCAGAAAATCTGTCCATCGTAAATGTGATATAGAGAGCTGTTCCTACTTACTTGCCTTGATAGTTTTCATAACAGGACGGTGGGTACGAGCCTCCAGTGGAAAAGCCCCGAGGGACACAGTCAGATTATTTTCTTCCTGGGAGTCCGTAATATGGATACTCACCTGTTTGGGTTCTCACTTACCACTGTGCTCCTCTGTGTTTGTGGAGATGGACTGTTGATAGGTTGATAACTGTGATGGACCTGGGTCTGGTCTAGCCATTGTCTTTTTGAGTACCTCCATAGGTGCAGAAATGAGATTTCATCACAGAACACAACAATGCAAGCATGCACCATCTTCTTTCTATGTTGGCAAAACACGGAAATTTTTCTTCCTGTCATGCCTATTTTCAAGGTGTTTCTAGTATAAAGATGGTGGATAACAAGTGGCAGGCTCTCAACTACATAGCTCAACTGCATAGAAAGCAGAGCTTCTGGGGGAGCTGAACCAATACCACTAGAAAAAACCCTCAAGACTGTGTGGTCTAGCACAAATTTCTCCCAGTGCAAAAAGTGTTCTCTTTTATCATAGAATCATAGGATGTTTGAGTTGGAAGGGACCATTAAATGTCATCTAGCCCAAATACCCTTCAATAAACAGGGAAACCTACAGCTAGATCAGGTTGCACAAAGCCTGCTGTAGCCTGACCTTGAATGTCTTCGAGGGCAACTGGTTCCAGTGCTTCACCACCCTTATTGTGAAAAAACATTTTCCGTATATGCAATCTAAATGTCCCCTCTTTTAGTTTGAAACCATTTCTCCTTGTCCTGTCACAACAGATCCTGCTAAAGAGTTTGTCCCCTTCTTTCTGATAGTCTCCCTTTTAACCTACTGCACTATTATTATTATGCAGTAATATGTGTATAGGTTAAACACATCAAAATAAGGATCTCCATTCCAACCAATTTTGCACTTGAGAGCACAGAATTACCACATATAGCCAACACCTACCATACTTTCCTCCTCTGTGTTTTCTGAAGTTCTTCAGCCACTAAAGTGAGGAAACTGGTAACAGATGCCATATTAAGAAGTACATATTTACTTTACTTCCAGAAACATTAGGTTCTCTGACAATTCCTAATGTGATGTCCTCTTAAGGTGTGGAATATGCAATGACAAATTCTAATTTCAGAAATGAATGTCAGGTGCTTTCCTGTGCCCCAGACAGGTAGTTATCACATTTTAACCTTCTAAGCAATAGATCCATAATTGTTTTTGTTGTGTTTTTTTAACTCTTTTATCACTTTTGAAAAAAACTACTGTATTGAATGGGGTCAAACAAGAGATTAAGTGATGAGCTGTTCTACAGTACAGCTTTAGCAGTGACAGATGCATTCAGCTCTGTGAGATCATATCCATGATTCAGATTAAATACTGACAAATCAAAAAGTTTTCCTGGAAGTGAACCGTGTCTGAAGAAAGGACACAATGCTCTAGAAAATATGTAATTGGTAGGTAATCAGAGCTCACCACATATTTGGTCTCTCAGAAATGCCAAATAGGTTTCAGTAAGGAAAAAAACAGAAATTGTGAGACCATTTCCTTGTTTCATAAAATTAGGCCCATAAAATTAGAACCTTTAAGTCCCTAACATTTATAGCATGATTGCATTTTTCTGCAAATTTAAACCCTTGAAACTAATTCACAGAATTGAAATTTCTACTTAACAAGATGTCCTATTGCTATGGGAGAATTTTAGAGTGAGGTACTTACAAAAACAGGATCACACTAAACTGAGAAAGAGGTTTTTAATTATTAAGCAGTCCAGGCAATAAGAGGAAATAAGCATCTGTATCTTTACATTAGGAATGACAAGAGGGGTTTAAATTAGCAGTTGTGCTTATTCACACTTAAAAACATGTTTCAGTCTGATCTTCAAGGCAGTACAAATTTCAGGCATGGCAACAAATTACGCTATGGACTGGTCTTGTTATAATCTGCATTGTTTAATGAGATGACAGGAAAGGAAGTAACAATAGGAATATATAAGGAAATGTTCTTGCCTGAAAAAAAATCCTAGCGAGGTAGTAATATACTGACTGTTGACATTAGCTTTCTAGCTCACTAGATAACTAGCCTATAAATGCTCATTGCTGACTTTATGTTTGACTTCTAAGAGAAAAGATTCCATAGTGTGACAGAAAAAGACAATTCACAGATCCACTGGCAGAGACCACTCCTGCATTTCAGCATCTTGGAGATAAACACAGCACTAGAGCAGAGGCAAGTTGTGATCTAAATCTTGATCACTCTCTTAGTCTTTCATTGCTTGACAGTGTTTCTGCAAGCTTTGAAAGAGGAAGCAAAGGGGATTCACGCTGAATTTCAGGTTTCAGGGAGAAGTTATAGAATGGAAATTTCATAAGATTCTGTCATCTCTGAGCTCTGCTTGAGATGGATGATGGCCAGTGATGATCCACAACGTTATTTGAAATTAGCTTGAATTGAAATGATGAGTTACTTCCCCAGTCATTACTTGCAGAAATCATGCCACAAACTCCACCCCAAATGTATCTCTGCAGGGATCTGAAACTTAACAGAAAGATAGGATTTTGCTAGTTTTGAGTGGGGAATCCAAATTCCTATTTCATTTTACCTTCATAATTCTAAAGTCCCTTTAAGGAAAAAAATGATACAGTTTTTCCTTAGTTTGGGTGACAAAATAAATCTTAATGATTAGACAGTCTGCTTCGAACCAAATACACTGCAACACAGAATCATGTTCTGCATAAACCAAGTGGGAGAGATTTAAGAATATGGGAGCTAATATATGGAGATTGTAACTTCACTGGAGTCACTAAGTGATTTTCATTAGGTAGCAAAACAGCTAATGAAACATGCATACGTAAATTGCAAAACGAATCAATAAACAAACAAAAATCAGGAGGGTTTTTAGCAGCTAGTTCTTTTAGCGAAAACCAAGTGATTACTGTTCTCCTAAAGTATTCATCCTCACTGAAAATAATATGAATTTCTGTTCAACTCTAGGTTCTCGGGACAACGCATATTATTGATGCATTAGCATTTTATGCTTGAAAGAAAGTATTTGCTTAGGAAAAAAAAACAACAGAAGGTTTGACAGTAATGAAGATGATAAATAAAGCAAAAAGCAGCTTTGTGCTAAATCTATCCCTGGTGTCACCTCAAAAAGGTAAATGTTTGGCAGATTCTTTTACCAAATCTCTTTTCTACCTAAAAAGAAAATCATTTACATTGGGTAGTTTTCAGGATATCAGTGTTGTTTGCTTTGGCAACTGCTTTATCTATTTACTCAAATTTGGAGATTTTCCAGTAACAAAATTTGTAACATAGAAAGCAAAACTGGCACATAAAAAGAAAATTAGTAATGATAAAATCTGTATCATATGCACTGAGTAAATCATATATAAATTCCCAAATCCACATTCCATAGGAGAGTAGAAAACCTGCACAGGGTGCACAAAAACACGGTATTAAGCTGTCATATAACCATGCCTGAGACAAAACAGACGTGAAAAAGAAATCTTAGAAACACATTTCTTCCTGTTTTAAAATTATGTTTAAAAGGCATGTGAGAAAAATCTCAGGAACAATGCAGCACAGTTACTTGTGCAAAGGCACTAGACATATAATCAACACAATGTCCCTTGTAATATCGGCAGTGGTGCTAGTAAACAAGGACAGAGCTTTGTACCACGGCACAAAGGCATATATTCTGAGATAACAACTGGCAGGGAGAAAAAATAAATGTTCACATTTCTAAACAGAAGTAATATACTGATGTAAGATTCCCATTCATTTCCATTATGGAAAAATTAAAGAGAAAATAACTTTCACTAATAGCATCAGTGAGCTGGTGCTGATGGCAGGCTCTGAACTTGCTGAGTGCTGAATGATACCTCAGCAAGTTCAGAGCCTGGGCCTCCGTGTGTGGCTAGAAGTTCTGGGTTGCCAATGAATTTCTCAAGCACAGGTTTCATTTCATCAGTCCCATGTGTTTTAACAGCAGAGCACTTTGAAGCAAAGCTAGGAATTTCCCAGCTATCTTCTTGTGGGTAGTGAGAAGGAAGCAAAGTCAGTTTTCTTTTGCAATAAAAGTCAAAAAGAAGTTTGCTGAGCTTTTCTACTTCCCATTAAGTATTTATTTTCTTGTTTTCCTCCAAGAAACTGCACACACACAAAAACACGTCTGTGGATATTGCAGCACATGAGCTAAGCTGTCACAGTTATTCGTAAAACCATACCTCAGAATATAACAGAGCAGCATCAGAAGATAATTTTTAATCATATGGGAGCAGTACTACTTCCTCTGGAAGAGTAGAACTTCATAGACTTCAAAGAATTATGAACATTTGACTTCCCACGTAATAGAAACTGTAAATGTCATACAGCATTTCCTGCACCAGTTTCTGCCTCAGTTGCAGTATTTGTTTTACAGAGATATCCAAGTCTTGATAAAGAGAGCACTTGAGTAAGCTCAGAATGTCTAACAATAGAGATTCAATCAAGACTGAATAATCATTGAATAGTCACTAGTGGATCAGGAATAACCAAAATAAAGTGTGTGCAGTCTCAAGCATTACATCTCACCATAGTCAAAGTAGGAGATATTACCCAGTACAGTGTTGTCTGTTCTCCAATTGCCAGCACAGGACAGTGTATAATAAACACAATAGGTCTTGGTCTTCCATTGTATCTTGGATTTTATTCAAAAATTTATTTAAAAAAAAATTATTAGCCATTCCTTCATAGCCTCCATTTTGTTTTAATCAGCTCACATATCTTCCCTGCTAGCACTCAGCAATGGGAGAAAAAACATAAAAATGCTTAATAAAGAGTGTCTGTATTTTAAACAGGTCTAACAATACTTTCCAATTAAGGTCAATAACTTGTTAGTGTGGGGGAAAAAAACAAAACAAACAAACAAAAAAAAACTACCCACAATTATAGTGAGGCACATAAAATATCTGCATCTACTTTGGTACTCTTCAACCTCTAAACACTAAAATTCCTTCATAACAGAAAGTAGTTCAAGGTCTAATGAATACTTCCAGAAAGTCAAAACTCTAATAGACTGAAACATGTCATATACAGACAGCTGCTCTACTGCATGTCATATTTTCATCTTTGCTTTGGATGTAAGCTAGTGGAGAGGAGGTTCATGGAAAGGATAGTTAAGCCAGTGCTTCAACATCTATAAGGCTGATTGAAAACAGGGAGGACAAATAACTCCTAGGAAGAATTACCTTGTAAAAATCCAACTATTACTGGAGTGCTGCATGAGTCACAACACAATATAGCTGAAATGGCACTACCATTTCATGACCCTGCTTTCAAATACTTTAATTTTCATAGAAGGAGGTAGAAAATACAGCTGAAAATTGTATATATCTTTTCAGTCTGTATGCAATTTTTTAAGGCTTCTCTATATTTTTCGGTACAGAAACACCTATTAGAAATTAATCTATAGTTTAAAATGCCATGAATGTTGTTCAGAATGCCATAAGCACACTAAGACTTATTATATTACAAGAATATGAGACTACTGTTCAATTATTCATAGGTGGAAATAGTATCTACTTTATTTCATTCACTTAGAAAATAGAATCCTGTCAAGTCTCCTTTCTGAAAAGACGAGAGAGGGGAATATTTGCTTCTGAAACCAGACAAAATTAACGTTGTCACATGCTTTCTGAGCCTTCCTGAAACTTTTTGCAAACTGTGACCATAAGAAAAGCGTTTGTAACAAAGCAAGAAAAACTTTCAATAGCTCCGGCTTTAATTTCATGATATCTCAGCATTCTAAATTCTACTAATATTAAGAAGTGACTGTATGACAGTGGGGAAAGCAAT